>CANXYC010351658.1:0-11970 GCA_948193065.1 Aleurites moluccanus | reverse complement strand
ATGATCTACTTAAGTTAGAAAGGTTCAATTGGAGAATTGATTATGAATTAAAGAAGTTTAATTCATATAATCCTTGTTGGACAAGGATTACCTTTTATGAAAATTTCCTATTTTGGAAATAGGAATTCCACTTGAGAGTTTTCTAAATAAATTTAAGGAAATAATTAAGGACTTGAGTTGCCATATAATTAGAGAACCTATTAGGTCACACGCATAGATGTGTTTCAAACAATAAGTGGAGGAAATTAAATTATGATTAAAAGATATTTAATTCATATATTTACTTATGGAGATTTTGCAATAATTTAATGTGATTAAATTAATTATCTAATTTAATTATTTGCATATGATGTATTTAATTAAATTATGACCATAGGATTATATTTAGAATATGATCAATAGGTCTAAAGTCAAAGGGGTATTTTTGACTTTTTCATTAATGGCATTATTGTCATTAAATCTATTATTTTAATTTAAGCCGTTAGATTAAAACCTAGTTTGTCAAGAGACTTATAAATATGATGAGATCATAATTAAGTCAATAAGAAGTGATACTTGAGAGAAAACACCAAAAGAATTCGGCCAACTCATTGTATTCTCCATCAAGCCGAAACACCCTTGACTTGCACATAAGGGTTTTTGGCTTCTCTTTCCAAAAAGGCTTATTGTTTGATCTTCTCGTGGATTACTAGTCAGGCTTTCCTCATCTCATGGAAAGATAGTGGTTTGCTACAATCCCTTCTTGGTGATCAAGTGAAGATAGAGTTTCAAACACAAAGGTAAAAGATTTTGAATCTTGAATCTAATCTTTGATTTTAATCAACATAGAGATCTTGAATTGGGATTTTTATTTTTATTTTTGTTTTCTGCTGGGCCTAACGGCCTAAATCCCAACATGTTCACTACTCTCTCTCTCTCTCTCTTTCTATTACTCTCATTACTCACTACTCACTTGTGCTTTTGTTTCTTGACCGCCATATAATTATTGCTATTTAATTGCTTTTTTCTTGCAATTTACTTTTCATACTATCAAAAAATAAACTTGATTAGAGTGTTTATGATTTTTTTTGACATCAATAGGATAATAAATTAATTATATTACATCTATGTATATTTCTTTAGCTCCTTGAAGAGGATCTTAGGGTAAATTATCGCTATCGCTATCGCTATCACTATCTACAATATGATTCGTGCATTTGCAAATATTTAAAACTTATAAAACTTTATAGAGTCTAGTTTTTTCACAATAATAAACAATATAACTTGAGTGATATTTAGCAATTATAGACAATGAATTATAATAGAGACATGAAAAATATGTTCAGTTATGTATATATATATATAGATGGATAGATAGATAGATAGCTAAGGTTTGTCAATAAAGTTCAATTGTAATCATAGTTGCTTCTTAATAAGAGATCTTACATAAATTATAACATGAACTTGTAATATGTATGCAATCAGAGGCTCGCTGTCATGATTCACTAATGAACACAAGACTGATCAAGTCGTTCGCTTAGGTCATGAACCCTGATAAGTAAGGCCGAATAATATACCCTATTCGTGGGTTTCCATATGCACATAATCTATTTTTTTTTCCAATCAGTTAGGGAAATCTGTCATTTAGGTTCACATGGGATAGTTTCATGATATAAGATAAAGAAGTAGTAGAAGAATTTATCATAAATATAATCATTCAGGCTTATAATAACAATTCAACATGAACATAGGTATTTGGCATAATGAAAGAAATTTTGAAAGTCATATAGCTTGAAGTAGTACTTTGTATTTAATAGTAATCATGTATAGAAGTATATTTTCTACTCACCTTAACAAAAGAGTTAATAGATTCCCAACCAATCAATTAAGATGATGGTCCTACATCAACCCTTCCTTGTCCAGAAGCTATACAAAACCATTGACATCTTATCACAATTCATGAATGAAACATGGCATAATATGTCTATCAACTTATACTTAGTTCCCTTAATTTATACCCCAACAATATGAACGAACCTTCTTAACTCTAAACATATACATGAGCCTTACTCTAAATAACACATGAGAATCTATAACATCAATATATGATATGATTTAACTAGTAATCAACCTTAATATCAAAAGCCCACTTGAAACTTAAGTCATAAATTAGGTTTTACTTATCCATAAACAATCAATCCAAATCTTTATAATTATAGACTTTCTAATAACTCAATAGAAAAATTCTTAGTCTCAATTTAATCATTACTTTAGAAAAAGATGAGGGGTTAGAGTTAAAATACTATTTATTGGAGTATTCATCAATTTGCCCTAACCTTTCAGCCAATCATAATATAAATCCAATGCTCTCATATTCGGTCCGATTAAAAAACTTATGAAGATAGAGGATTATAGGTTTAACCAAGATAGAACCGAGATAAAATTGAGAATTATTAAATTAATATTATATAAGATAAAAACATAAATTTTACTATATAATTTGACATTTATTATCTATATAATCAAAATAAATATAATGCATATATAACTAAAATTAAACAATAAAATAACTATATAATTAAATATTTGTTATCTACAATAAATTTATCATTAATAAGTCTAATTAAATAACTAAATAGTTAAATTACCTCTAATTAATAAATCAAATTTAATTAACTTAATTTAGCTAAATAAAAAAATTTGATTTAGTTAATTTAGTCAATTTTATACTTTTAATTCAATTTAATTAGAAATATATTTCTATACATATTATAATTAATATTACATATTTTAATGTCCCAATTTTTTATTAATTTTGATTTTTTTTATAATTTTATAGTTACTTATATATATTTATAATATAAAAAAATTAATATATTTATATATATGATAAACGGAAACGGGCCAAACATTAGGGTCAAAGTGTATATGTACCACAGGTGGGTCAGTATCAAAATGAAGCGGATGGGCGTTTGGAAGGCCAACACCTGTGATGAGATACAACAAGCTTAAATGGCGTCGTTTTGCGTCTAAACGACAAAAAAAAGCGTCATGATCTGTCCAATCCGGATCGCCATGTAAATAAGCTTCACAATCTGCCCAACTTGAAGCACTGGTTATTCAATCGGGTTACCGGATTTTGATCCGATTTTTAAGAGACGGTTAACTGAGAGTAGACCAAACCAATCTACCAAATCGATTTTTTCGATTGAATCGATCGGTTCGATCTGATTTTCATAACACTGCATAAATCAAGAGATTGAATACTTACCTCAAAGATTTTCCTTACTCTAGTACAAACCCTTCTAAGGAGAAGGAAGATTCTCACGCGAATATGTGAACTATATATTCTTGAAATCTTGAAATAAACCTCGAAGAAAGAAAAAATCTTGTTTAGATTGGAAGGTCTTGAGATAACATGAAAGATTTAGATTTTAGGAGAAGAAAAGAAGTATTAAAATGTTTGGAAACAAAAAAATAAAAAATAAAAAAAATCAAGTTAAATAATTTTATAGTTCGAAAATGCTGAATTTCAACCAACATGAGTGTGTCATTTATAGCATGGGCGTGTCACGCATAACATGGGCATGTCATGTTGACCGTGATGCTACTGTGAAAAAATTCAATTTTTGAAGAAATTAGATAACATGGGCGTGTTGCTTCATCGATATATATGTGTGTTGCTTAATCACTTTATATGTCTGTTGTTTAATTAACATGGGTATGTTGTTTAATCAACGGGGGTGTGTTGATGATTAACATAGGTGTGTTGCATGCAAAAGTTGGCTTTTGTTCAAGACTACAATAAAGAATTCCCTTCCTTTCCTGTTCTCAATGAACAAAACATCATAAAGTGAATTATGCTAAAACACTTAAATTCATTATTATATTATCAAGATTTATAACTCATGAACCATTAATCAAATACATGAATAAGTCCCATAAAATCACATGCGCGCACATACTTATAGCTTATCCAAACATCAAGAATAAATCAACTATCTAACAAATGCATGAACATGAATATGAAATATGCTTGAAATCACATATATGCAAACGCATGAACGTCAAGGTCTAAACCCAAAATAATTTTAGCAAAATTTTATCTCATGAAAAGCAAAGTTTTATAAGTCTTGGGTGTTACGATTAAAGATACATAAAAATATATTATATTATAATACAATAGTATTAAAAAGTTATTTATTGAATAGTCCATTAAAATATTTAATAATATTTTAGTGGATAACTTTATTGTAATTTCATTTAATAATATCTTATATTTATTAATATTTCATTATTTTTATTTTCATTTTAATGATTATTCTTAATTTATTTTTTCTTTTGTTTATTTCATATATAAATTCTAAAATCATTTTAAGATATTTATAAGTATTTTACTTTTGTTTTTTAACAATTTTAGAAGTTAAAATAAGTGTTTAATGGAAATCAATTCAAATTTAAATTGATATAAAATTTAATTCAATCTAAGCAATGAAATCTAATATAATTTTTAATAAATTAAATCAACTTAAAATTATTGGTTTCACTTTATTTTGATTTGAAAATTTATCAAACTGAAAATATTGGTTTAGTATGATATATTACTCACAAACCATCCAAACCAATCTATGTAGATTCCTACTATTAGGATTTTTTTTTCAGGCTAAAGAAGAATTAATTATATATTAAATAAAGTACAAGTCCTGGAGAATCATGTAATTAGGAAAATATTAAGAATAAAAGACAGAATTACTCACGTACTAGACCTCATTTACAATCATAGATACAATTACTCGCATGATAAGCATACATTTAGCTGATTATAGCTAAAGCCTGGATTCAGAAACTATTAAAATTTTAAAATACCCAGTCTGTCGGACGTGCAATTTCTTCATAAATTGATGTCCGCAACCCGATTTATGAACGAGCCTATATATGCATATAATTAAGAACGATACATTTGAACTAATTATAATTATATATTGGCAGTTCTTGCATCACTTGGTGGATCAAATCCATATCATCTTCATAGTATAGAGCATAAGATGAAACATAGGAATCTTGGTTGTAGATATTGTCTTCTACAAATGGTTGAGTCCAGAA
Organism: Aleurites moluccanus; assembly: GCA_948193065.1. Taxonomy (NCBI): domain Eukaryota; kingdom Viridiplantae; phylum Streptophyta; class Magnoliopsida; order Malpighiales; family Euphorbiaceae; genus Aleurites; species Aleurites moluccanus. The sequence goes on along the minus strand of CANXYC010351658.1, from coordinate 6,888 downwards.
ATCTTCTCCTGTTTCTTCAAATATTCCCATTGAACTACTGAAACTATCTTCTGCAACACAAGTCAAGTTAGGCGATACAGACGAGTAATCAGAGCTTTCTTTGGACAAACGAGAGCTCTCTAATATTATTGGAAGTGATGGAGTAATAGTATTGGCAATAACAGCATTTTCACTTTCTAACTTTTTGCTCTGTGAGATTTCACTAGATTGCTCTTTCGCCTCAGTTGCTATCTGGGTTTGCTTTACTCTCTTCTTTAAACGGGTGTGCCAATGGTTTTTAATTTCATTATCTGTTCTTCCCGGTAATTTCGTAGCAATTCTTGACCATCTGCATACAGGAAAGTTAATACCCTAATGTATATGCATTTTTCAGTCAACATTATTTTTCTTTCATATTATCAAGGTTAGTAGGCAAGTTTCTTAGTAACTTCAGCTCAAAACAAATAGTAAAGGCTATAATTTCTTAGAGCCTTAATCACAAATAACATAACAACCTTAAAACATTTTAAAAAAAAAAAATATTGCAATAATATTCTGATGTTTCAAAATAAACTATTTAACCCTAATTTTGGAATTTAATTTCGGTTATACATATTCATTTAAAATTATACTCATTATTATTATTATTATTATTATTATTATTATTATTTTGCAATTGAGAAAAAAATTAATAGAAGACTATAACAAAATAGAGTTTGGTTTCAATTTTTTTTTTTTTTTTTTGCTTTGTTTTTGGGACATTAAAATAAAAGAAGTTGAGAATATTTTGAAATGAACATATATAACGTATTGCTCCGTCATAGGAAATATATGATTTGGAAATACAATAACATATAGTTCATCATACTTATTTCCAAGTTGTTGATGCAGTTGAATGATCAAATCCTCCTCTTCTCCGGAAAAGTTTCCATGTTTTAAACCAGGCCGGAGATAGTTCACCCACCTTAATCGGCAGCTCTTGCCACACCTTGACAAACCTGTGAAAGATAACCAAATTAAAATTTCTCAAAACACACACATACATATATAAGGAGAGTATTGTTTGTAACCCCATTTTTTATTTTTTAAAATATTTAAAGTTAAGCAAGCTAAAACAAACGCAATGATACAGTAGTATTAGCTAAACAATATAGCTAAAATTTCAGATAAAAAATTCTAAGCAATAATATTGCAAAAAATGTACATGATAGAGTAAATACGAACTAAACATGGAAACTTAGGTTTTCTAAGGAAATCTTTCAGCGGTAAAAACTTGAGATCTCGTTTTACAGGTCTTGAGTTTGAATAATAGTAATAGTAGTAGTAATAATAATAATAATAATGATGATGATAAATGGCTTTAAGAATCAAATTCTTAGTGATAAGCAATGGAAAAGCTTCTCTACCAGCAAACTTGGGCAGTTCACGCCAGTTTGAGTGGCCATATCTCAAAATATAAGCTCTCAACTTATTATCTTCTTCTTGACTCCATGCACCTTTCTTCAATCCATTTTTGTCTACTGAGGCAGGTCTTACCATCTCTAAGCAACTAGGAGTCTTTCTATTTGTAATTTGGATAAGGTCTTGTTCCTTAACTCAAATCAACTCTCATTTGTACTTCTGATATATAAAACATATTCATATTAACGATAGCTATTCTCAACCATCGAATATGGATTTTGTTTAGATGTATTTAATTAGAGTGAGGGCCCAAAAAAAGATAGCAATGGAAATTGGTAAATGCTTACCATGATATGAACAAGGTGGCTTTCCTTTTGAAGTTTTAACGTCAAAAGTCTTTGTGACTATATAATAACCACTGTATGTGGTTTGAATTCCAGTCAATTCTTAAAAATACTTGACTAGCTACAGTTTAGTCTATTGCTCTCGGAATATTCACAGAACCTCAAAAGTATAACAAAAAATAAATGTAAATAGTTGGTACATTTTATGAACTCTATGTAGTTATGATAAATCTTGATACAACTTGATGATTCGATTCCAATCGGTCTGCTCAAATTTAACTCTCAACTTCTAAATTAATATATAAGCAAAATGATACGGACCATATATAATCCAATAGATATAATATTTTTCAATTAATATAACTTTTATATAAGCTATGTTAATTAATTATATGACCTAAATCAATTACCGGATGTTTTAAATCAAATTGGGAAAAAAAATTGAAATGGATGAGTGTTGCAACCTAAATTATGACAGTATATATACTTAAGTCTTTTCTCGTTGTGTTAAAAAAAAAGAAGCATGTAATTGATTTTTCATTTGTATACATTCTCATTTTCGCTTGTAATTTATTAAATATATAATTTATTTTAATTTGTAGCTTTGCTAACTTATAGACTTATTATATTAGAATATAGTTTAATATATATAATCTAATACTAATATATTAAAGTTGAGGGAGATAATTTTTTTTTAATTAAAAAAAAATATTAAAAAATAATACTTAATATAATTTAATTTTAAGATCTATTATAATTAATTTAAGTGTTTATAATATAGATTTTATATTTATTATAATGAAGAGAAAATCATATATATTGAGTTAAAAATTTAAACTAATATATAATATTTAGAAGGCCTTGTTTGAATTAGAATAGAATTAAAAAATGGAAAATAATGAATTTAGTTAAATTATTCCCTATCTTATTTTTTAAATAAGGAAACACAATATTTTTTTTTTCGTTGCAAAGCTCAGTATATAAATAATTTCTTATGAGCCAAAACGTATTCTTCTATTGCTTTAGTTCTCTTTTCTTTGCCTATGGTTTCATATTTGTCACTTTATTACCTTCAGTAATTTTAAATTTTTTCTATATTATATTTTAAGTGCTTCAAATATACAAATTCCACACAAAAAAATCCATTATAATATTACAATCTATATATGAAAGATTTTCTATATATTTTGAGTTTAAATTCATTCCCATTTTCCTTTTTTCATTTATTTATTGTTCTTAAGTGACTATCTCTCGTAAATAATTAATAACACTTTAATTAAATTTTCTTGGTCAATTTCAGATGCATACATGATTTGGAGAAAAAATGAACAAAAAAAAGGAACAAAAACGAGCTTAAAGTTGCAGATTAGGTGTCCACGTGAGTCGTGCGGCTTTAGCAAGGGTTTGTGCTTGAAAAAAGCAATCTAGCACTTGCAACAAAGAATATTAGAAATCCAATTTCCTAGTTCTAGATTTTTTACACAGGCTGTGCATATCTCTCATAAGGTCAGTGTAAGGTCGAGACAACTAGCACTTTTCTATTCCGAACCTTTACTTTAAGCCAAAAGGAATCTTATAAATAGATCTTTTATCCGAAAATGAGGGCAAATAATTTTAAGGAGTTGTAGAGAGCAGAGAGAGGTAGAAGATATTTTAGTTTAGAACGTATATTTTAGATTAGTTTTAGATCTAGATAATTTCCCTTTGTAATTCCTAGATATAGTGCAATTTTAAAGATTTAAAGTTTGCTGGCTCCTCTTCAAGTTCCATATCTGAATTTCTAGCTCCATATTGAGTTTACTCTAATATTTTACTTTGCATTTTAATTATATTTCATTTATATTCAATGACAATGATGTTTTCTTGAGATTTAATGTTTATACATCTATTTCTATCACGAGTGACTAAATCTCTTGCTAGGTGTAATTCCTGAGACCTCTTTTGCATGTTTATTGAGCTACTTATGGATAATAGAGTTGTTATAATGGTAGTAAAAGTATTAGTTGTAATAATAGTAGTGATAGTCATAGCAGTAATAATGGTCATATTAGTAATATTAATAGTCATATTAGTAACCATAATAATCATAATAGTCATAAAGATCACCTTTTTTTTGCTCCTTTGAGAGTGCTGCCCTTAGAGAAGTTTGTTCTATCATCAGTTTGATTTGCTTGAAAGCCAGAGCTCTATAAACATGATAAAATTCTCATTTTTTTTACCCTTCAGATGTTCCTTTTCTTGCTTCTTCATGTCTTTACCCACAAAAATCTATATTTTTCTTTTATTTTTTAAGGTTCTAATACTCTAATTAATGTATTATTATTGAAAAAAAAAAAACACTTCAAATTGACATTTAAAACCTTTTCAAAACTAAATTCTCCAAAAATTTTCATTGTGAAGGAAATAAGGTCATTTCTCTAAAAAAATTACTTTTGTTTATAAATTAATATTATTGGTGGTTAGAATAATTATTTATAAGTTATGGGTAGATATTTAAATATATTAACTGCAATTATTTATAGTTCAAATGGAAGATGTGAGAATTTATGATTATGGATAAATAGTGACATGAATAGTAGTAATTTCTTTATATCTTTCATTTATCCTCTAGTAAGGATTAAATTGATGTTAGAAATCAATTATAGAGACTTTAAAATACTTAGAATCATAAAGATTTATTTATATATCAATTTTATCCTCTAGTAAAGGTTAAATTGATGCCAGAAATCAATTATAAAGACTTTAAAATATTTACAATCATAAAAATTTATTTATATATCAATTTTATCCTCTAGAAAGGGTTAAATTGATGTTAGAAATCAATTATACAAGAGTTTAAGATATTTAAAATCATAAAGATTCATTTATATGTCAATGACTGAAGAAATCCTAATTTTTTGAATTTGGGAATTTTGATTTAAGTTTGGAGAACTCAACAATTAAGAAAGACAATTGACGTAGCAGAAGTCTTCTAAGAGTTTGTTAATTCTAAATGAATATCAGATTAATAGGCATCAAAATTCATTAACACAAAAGAATACCGAAAATTGGAAGAATCAACTTTCATACATAAATGTTATTTTAATTCATTCAAAAGTTATTTCAACCCTAAGGCTTACATGACTATATATAAGGAATAATATCCAGAAAACTCTAATTGTCTAATATGGTAATTTATTTTGAAAATGAAATAAATCATCAGATTTACATAAATGAGAAAATAAAATATTACAAATACAATGCCTTAAAAGGCGCCCTAAAAAAGATTTCCTATTAAAAGAAAATAAGGAAACGAAAGTTACAAAAAATGAATAAGAAACACTAAATTACCAAAACGGAAGCCTAAATGAAGGAATTTGGCCAAAATACGCCATCAATCATCACTAAAGGTTATGAGTTAGATCCGTTGCTCTATTTTCCATTAGATTAACCCATATCAAGCCCAAAACTAAACACCTCTAATGGTCTATTTCTTTGACTTTTACTCTTTTGCATGGTCAAACTGGCCCATAAACTTTAGGGATTGAATATCTATATCAACATTGCTTAATAAAGGTGTTAAGCTTGTTTGGAAAAAGAATTGCTAAGAGGTAAGTTATTAATATATGTTGCTCTACATGAAATATTTCTTATTCTTCATATGCTTCATATATATCGATTAATTCTAAATAAAAGGCTATTACTTGGTTACCATTAAATGAACTTCTTTTTCTTAATAATTATACATCTTTGAGATCCTCCTCTTGTATAGCCACTTTGTTAGTAGAAAATGACTTGATCATTTTTCTTTGGACCAAAATCGTTAAGGAAGCTAATTGTTCAAAATGAAATGAGTATTATGTTATGAATATTATATGAACTCTTGACCATTATGTTTCTTGATATTACCTAGCCATATTATTTTATGATTTTTATAGATGATAGAGCATCGCTTCCTAATAAGGGAGATCCCATTGGTCCTTATGCATATTGAGAACCTAGCTAATAGGGTTGTTATCATTTTTTCACCTACAGGGTATTATGAGCTCTAAGTGTATACCCTATGCAAGCATTATACGTGATATTATGGAAGCATTGTTGCCTAATATATGATGATGATACATTCAGTTCTATCTTTTGTAATGATTTGATAGTGCCATTTTTTGTGTGCACTTTTATGTTTCAAATATAAGTCTAGGATTCTTCCTTTGTTTATGATTTCTTTATGCCTATGTATATATATATGTATAAGATATTGATAACCAAAGTTCTTTGGCATAACTTAAAGTATTAATACTATTTATAACTTATTGTAACATCCATTATTTTTCTAAACAATCTTAGTGTATATTTTAGGTATAAATTTATTTTTATTGGCTTAATTAATTAATTTTGAAATAAGTATAAATATTTACTTATTAATTACTTATGATAATGATAGAAAATGATTATAGAAATTTTGTGAGAAATATTGATTGAGTTATTGAAATTGCGTGAGAAAATGCTAAGTGTTAAAGAAATTGAGAATTTGAGTCTTCAGCGAAAGTTCTGTGAAAACTGGGGTAAGGGTTTCTAGCCGGCATAGGCGAACTGGCCTTGTGAAGAAGCAATGCCAAGTTGGCCTTGCGGAGATGCAATGCCGAGCTGGCTTTGCGAAGAGGCAATGCCGAGCTGGTCTTGCGAAGAGGCAATGCCGAGCTGGCTTTGCAGAGATGCAATACCAAGCTGGCCTTGCGAAGAGGTCTTGCCGAGATGGCCTCGCGAAGAGGAAATGCGAAGAGGAAAGGCGAAGAGGAAATGCGAAGAGGTAAGTGCGAGACGGCATATGCGAAGAGTCATATGCGAGCCGGCAATGAGAAGAGGCATGTGCGAACCGGCAATGCGATCTGGTAAAGGCGAGCCGGTAATACGAAGAGGCATTGGCGAGCAGAGATTGACGAGCTGGGTCTGGTGAGCCGGCAATTGGCGAGCTAGACCAGCAGAAATTGAATTTTGGCGAGGTGGGATGAATAAGTGCACAGTAACCGGGATTTGCAATTTAGGTAGTAGCCTATTTATAAGCAACAGCGTGAACACTTAGCCATTTCTTTCTTTTCTTTCAACGTTCACAGCGAGCTTCTTGTTTCTCTAAAACCAATCACTGTTCATCGTCTTCTTCATCCAATTTTCACGTTTTTCCACCAAA
>CANXYC010351654.1:0-10098 GCA_948193065.1 Aleurites moluccanus | reverse complement strand
TTCCACCATAATTCACCAATGGAGCTAATAGGCATAACCTTGTCATAACTTGAGTTCTACATCAAACAATCCATCAATTAGTTACCTATTAACCTCCAATTGACATATTCTAACATCAATTAACACTAACTAACACTAATTGATATAGCTAAGACAAATAACTTCAATTAGGTTTAGTAATTTAGGCATTTTCATCAATTTGTATCAATTGATGCAATCTAACTTAAAACCCATTAAATTCGAGCTTAAAATCATCTAAATGAACCATAAATTCAAACAAAACACATCCTTATCTCAATGTGATGTTCTTGCTGAAATCTCCTTTCCAAACATCTTTAATTTCCTTTGCTCTTTCTTGAAAAATTAATGATGGAAATGGAAAGAACTAAGTGAATAAACAAGTTTTCTGTCAAATTTCTTTAAGAAAACTAGTTGGAAGATGAAGAAATAGATGGAAATGGAGGAAAGGAGGGTTCGGCCAAGTGAGGGAATAAAGAAGAAGATGAGTTAAAATGGTTAAGTGTTGAATATATATTAAAAATCATATGGCAAATTACAACTAAATCCCCGAACTTTCATAAGTTACATTTTGACCCAAAATTCTTTCGTAATTTATTCTGTCAATTCAGTCAGGATTTGGATTCTAATGTGGGGAGTCAATAAGATTATTTTAATTTATATTTATTTATAAAAATAGTTTCAGAGTCATTCTGTAACTCCGACTGACTAATTTCTACTATTCACCTTAAAGTTTCTTATATTTACGATTTTGCCATTGGTTACTTTTTCAGTGTTCCTAAATGATTCAGTTCTTTCTTTTTACTAAAATTACACATGATTTATGTTGATCTTTTACCCCCTTGTCAACTTCAAAAATTATTTTGTTGACCAGACTGCTAATTTCTCGGCAGTGTTCCCTATACCGCTGCTTTCCGAAAAAGTAACTAGTTCGCTTTTTAACTGTGTCTCTAAAATTATTTCCCATCTTTTCAAGACTTGTGAACCACATACTGAGAACTAAATCATGCATATATGTTATAACTTTCTAGAGTATTACAGAGGTCTTGCAATTAAGAAAAGAAAAAATGGTTCATGTTATTCTTGACCCGAGAAGAGAGCTGATAATCAATAAATCAGTAAAGCAACAGAAGATTTTAGAAAATCATTAAGTCTTGTAGAAGAAACTCTTTTACATCTAGATGATAAAACTATTAATGAGTTTCTTGCTACAAAAAGGGCAGAGTACATGCCTAACTATCCCTATAAGACAAAAACATAATTTATACATAGGGATAATCTATTAATGTTTGTCATTAGTCCATCAACTTTTTTAAATCTATATTGCGAAAAACATGTGTCTGAAAGAATAGATGAATAAATTACCATAATTCAATTTACAACCAAAGTTAGTAGTTACTCAACTGTGATCATCTATGAATTATGCAAAGCCACCATAGTTGGCAATGCTAAAAAATTTTGGGATCAACTAGTAGCTCAAACCCCCATGAAAGATGAAATTAGGAAAAAATTATTGTAGATGAAGTTTTAGCTATCATCATAAATGCTCTGAAAAGAGAGTTTCGTAGTTTCTCAATATCAACAAAGTCTTTAGAAAGAGAACATTCATTAATGGTATTGATGAAATTACAAATATGTGACATGTGTTATTTTGATAATTATGCATGTGAATTTCAAAAATACTATTATAATTTAGATCTTAATGCTCAAAATTATATGTCAACATTGTTATTTGCTAATCTTTCAGAACTATCGCCAGAAGTAGCAAAAATGCCCTATCAACTCCTATTAGATGAATATAAAGTTGTTGATAGATTAAGAGAAAAGATTTAAACGGTGAGGTATGCCATAAGAAAGATATATGTTGCACTCCATGTAAGGTAAGATGTTAAACGTCTTCCTTACTTAAATAAGAATTGTTCTCAGGTTGAATATATTTATGATAGATATGGATGTGCAGCAGAAAATGATAAAAGTTCGAAAACATGATGTTTTTCTTGTCCAACCAAAAAGAAAAATTTAAAGGATATAGAAAAAGAAGAATATCAATAAGTGATAGAAACAACATATTAAGGTATAATAAACCATCTTGGTTTATTAGGAGAAAAATATACTTTAGGGATAAAGACAAAATAAAAGCCTTTAAAAAAAATATAAAAGAGCCTTTAAGTATCCACAAGGAAAACCTCTTAATAGTTGTTCCTATTGCTAGATTTGTAGATCAAAAGATCACAAGACGAATACTTGTTCATAAAAAAAATAGGCGAAAAGAAAATCTTAGAAGAATATTTTTCGAAGATGAGAATCTAGTCTATAAGCCAATAAAAGAAGATGAATATTGTGATATAGATTATGAAATAGATTCAGTTTATTATGTACTTTTTGAATATAAAGCTGACATAGATGAATCTGATCTTTGGACAGACTAGCTATTCATGATGAATGCAATGGAGGCCCCATGAATGAAAGAGTTGATTCCTTTAGATACTTTTTAGGTACAAGAAGAATCTTTCCAGCACGATAATCCATTCAAAAATTGCGTAGAATGAAAATTTCCAAAGGTAAACATTAGCATTATATATAATAAATCCAAGTTTAACTTTAAATCCAAAGTGGATCCCTCTTAATTAGAATCGATGGCTCAGGTTTCTAGTATAAAACTAAAAACGATAGATGTACTTTTGATCAATATATAAAAAATAAGAGAAATGGTGAATAAATCAAAGGGTACATACTAATTTATTGATATTGGTCTCATCCAAGTATGACTTATACCGCTGTTCAATTTATCAACAAATAGTCTTGTGATAGCAATTGTATTAGATAAAAAGGTGAAACTTATTTCAAGATAAGCTGATATCAGGTGTCCAAACTAATATAGCCAATGATCCAGTTTGGTTTCAAACCTATAGATCCTAATTATATAATGTCTTTGAGTGATAAGTGTTTGGGTCTTTGTCATTAACAATTAAATCTAATAATATGAATAGAATGAATTCCAGGCTAAGTATTTAGAGTATCACACTATTATTGTTTTTAGATTATCAATACAACAAATATTAGAGTGGGGAATATCTCTAAAATCATATAGCAGATGAGAGTTCATATAACTATAAATAGTTTCATAGAAAAAAAAATTAACACTTTAGAGTTATCCTAACCTAAGAGTTGGGTTCTTCAAGAACCAGTTGAGATCTCAAGGTCAATAGAATCTTTTCAAATTACACAGATGGGTAGAAATATCACCTTACACCTAAAAGAACCTATGAAAAGTTTTAGAATTTTTGATCTCCTATAAAATCAATGTCAATAACACTTCAATTACTAAGAAGTACAACTTCATTAGTAATTAGGGAAGAAGTTACTAGAACACTAAATCTAGAAGCCTACTTGTCTATGATGATGAGGAGAGTCAATAAAGTATACGAGTAATTAAACATATAACTTTTGTTCTTGAGGTTGTAAAAGAAATTCAAAAAATTTATCAATAATACTCCTACCCTTGTGAAAATATAGAAGATGGTAAGTCTAACTACCATGACATCAATAAAAATATTCAGCACAGAAAAATCAGGTGTGAGCGCATATATTGCTTTAATATTTAAATTTCCTAGTTATTATAATTATTTTTTGGATCTGTTAATTGACATAGGTGCAACAACCAGTAGTATCATGCTAAATACACTTCCTAATGCGTGGTGGAAATCATTGACCTCACTTATTAAAGAGTATCACTCACAACACTTGATGATCATCAGACTGGCTATCTCTCCTTGGAGCACCCTTTGACTAACTACAAGGAGGACACCAGGAACTGAAACCAAATACGAGAATTTTCAAAATAAACACTCAACACTGACTCTAAAATTTAAAAGAAACTACTTTTAAAAATTTGTTGAAATTTCGACAGAACCTCTTCTAAAATAGGATTTAGCCCCTTGAAATAAAAATAATAACACTTCTAATAAATAGCTCATAGACCAGCATCCAACAACAATAAATCAATTGACCCCTCCTAGTTCTCCATCTCAACAATAAATATTTATTATATATTTTGCAAGTTTCAATTATTTGATGTAATTAACTAATTAATTATTACAATACTCTAATACTATTCCAACAATTACTCTAAGTCAATTTCATTAACTATTCTATAGTTAACATGGCTCCAAAATATTAATTTTTGAAATAATTCAAATAATTCATCCGAACTTACACAAATCTTAAAAATATATACTCATTAGTAGTATCGGCACTCAAATTCTCTAATTAATAATCCATTTAATAAATAATTTATTTAACTAATAATTTTAATTATCACCTCATCTACAATAATTTTCATAATAATTCAATAATTGTTCCGAAGTCAAATTCCTAATATTGATCTCCAATTGATTCCATAAAATAATTATTTATTTAGTCCTTAATTAATAAATACTAATAATAATTTTACCATAATTCATATCTCAATAATTAATCGACCTAAAATTATTTTAAATTATCATCATAATTTAAAATATCACCCAAATAAATTATCCATTGAGTTTCAATAATTTTTTTTTTCCAATTAATATTCCACTAATTATTCGAAACTCCAAAATAAAATTTCAAACTAACCCATAAATAATTCAATAAAATGATAATTCACTTTAATCTTCAAGTAATAATTATATTATAATTAATTCCTTAATAATTAATCTTCTAAAATATTATTACTTATCATCATGATCAATACATTATCCAAATAAATTATCAATCGAACACAAATAATTTTCTTTAATTTAAAATAATTTATTGACCTAATTTAATTACTATCTCCACTAATTAATCCACAAATATCTAACTTTTCAGTACCTAATTTTCATAATTATTATTCACATAATATCTATATTAACTTGAAATTACTAATATCAATTTATTTTAATTTTTACATCTAAATTAAACATAATTATTAATTATTCACCTCCTGAATATTCCAAAAACTCAATATTTTTTTACAAATTTTCCTTCAAACATGCTCCAAATAATTAACAATAATTTTTAGAATAAATTAAAACTCACTTACTCACATTTATCAGAAAACTACGCACATCTCTCATTTTTCAGTCCTGACTTTAGTCATCAATCGAAGAAAAATAGGTACCATCGAAAAGTTGGCGTCGAGGGGAGTCCAACATAGCTGAAACCATAGAAAATGGCCAAACAGTTTAGTCGTTGGCGCCACTGTTAACGGCACGTCTGCTGCCATAGAGGTTCCATTTTGGCCATTGTTGGTCACCTGAAGTCGCTTGCTTGCCACCTTTCACCCTGGCCAGCACATGCTCTGCTCCATCGACCAAAAGGCCGGTTTCCGGCGTTGATCCTTCTCTCTCTCTCTCTCTGTGTTTGAATATGTTTCCCCCTCCTTCCTTCCCATTTATGACTTCCCTGTTCTTTCAAATCAATAATAATAATAATAATAATAATAATATAAAATTTAAATTTTGAAAATATTCTAGAATATTTTAGATTATTATCCAATAAAATAATAATATAATAAATAATAAATAATAATAATAATTATATAATAAATAATTAATAATAATACACAATAATTAAATATAATATATTTAATTTAACTCATTAATTAATTAATTATCTAATAATTAATATTTATTTAAATAAATAAATAAATTATTACAAGTTTAAATAATACATAATAAAATTAATACAATAATTATAAAACTAATGCTTTATAATACATATAAAATTAAAATAATTGATTTAACAAACTAAATAAAAAATTATATAATTAAATAATTAACAATTCATAAAATAAAATAATTCCAAAGTTTATAAATTTATAAAATTAAAATCAACTCTTAAAATTTAATTTCCTTTATTTTTAAATAATTATTTCTTTAAAATAAAATATTATAAATTCAAAAATATTTTTATATTCATTAAATATTTTTAAAATAATCATTATTTTTTAATAAAAATTGATTTTTAAAAAATAATTTAATAATACAAATTTTATAATTTTTCCCCCTTAATAAAATTCATTCTTAAATTTTTCAAACTATCACATGCTTCTCTTGCTCATACTCACGATGCGTCCACTGTACATTCAACTCTATCTTCTTAATACTCAAATAATTCATTCAATTCATTTCTCCAATAAACCATTAATATATAACTACCTTTTGTCAAATGCCAATAATGTTATAATTATATTGTCCCTTTCGTCAACTTGACCGGTTATAACCCTAAATATTTTTTCAAATTTAAATATCGAAACTCTTAATAATAACACCCATTATATCGTTATCTCTTTAATTGTAAAATCGATATTTACTCTAAAAAAAAACTCCAATTCAATTAATAAACATTTCCCCATTATCATTATTTCCCCTAAAAATTCTCATTTTCCCTATATGTGATTTCTTCATACAAGTCTAAGAATAAAATAATTTTTTAAACCATTTTTTCTCTGAACAAGAGAAAATTCTATAATATCTTTATTACATCAATATATCACTTTACATTTTTATCCTTTTATCATAATACATATTGTCAATAGTGCCATCAAAATCATCACACTCAGAAAAATAATTTTGTACTCTTGCCTCTATAACGACAATCATATCCCATCAAAATCTACGGATAACACAAAATTTCAGAAGCAGAAGATACTCAACAAGACAAGAATGAATCCTATGCTCCATATGTTACAAGAACTTAGACCATTTAGAACTTTCACAACTCAGAATGTACCACAAGTCTCAAGACCTTTGCTCTGATACCATCTTTGTCAAGTTTCGAATCCAAGGGCACGTGACCGGTACTAAGGAATGGGTAAGCATAAGATTTTAAGAACCCGTAGTCAGACTGACTAAATACTAAATAACAAAACGACCAAATGATAGTTGTAACTGTCAATAAACCATGATTATGGTCGACCTGTTAAGTATAATTTGCACACAAATCACATCATTGTCTCTTAAGGCTGCTATATCCATCATATCAAACTCATTACCATAAAAATAATTCTAATTACAATAGAGTGTCTTCTTGTGTCAGTGCTAATGAAATATAAAATTTACTTGATTATATTTATAACACTAACACCTCTTGTGATGTTGATCAAGTTTTAGATGTAAGTATTCCTACTCATCAACAAGAAGAAGAAGATAATGAGCAAGAAAAAATGATGCTACAATCAAGAAGAGATAGTAGCATGGAATGTTCAACCTCCACAAGTGATGAGGAAAGCAAGGATAAGGTTGCAAACTTATGCTTCATGGACATTGATGAGCACACTACTTCTCATGAGGTAACATCAAATCCCTCAAACTTTATTGATGATGATTTTTCATATGATGAGTTACTAGATACATTAGAGACCATGTGCATTGATTTTGAGAAAAATGAAAAATAAAAATAAAATGATCAAATGTCAAATTAATGATTTGAAAAATGAAAATGAACATTTGAATAATAAAATTTTTTCATTAATTTCCACCAATGATGATCTTGAAAAGGAAAACAAGAAGTTATTGTTGAAATCTCAAGTTTATGACCAAGTTTTGAAAGAGAATGAAATTCTTAAAAATGATTTAAATAGTCTAAAATCGTCTCTTTCAAAACAAGAAAAAGAAAAAGGAAGTACGATCTTTAAAGCTCCATTCATTAGACATCATCTTTCTTGTAATTCTCATGGTCTTAAGGCTAATACTTGCAAAAATGGTCATGCCTACAATAAGAAAAAATATAAGCATAACATTTATAGTCATAACTACAAATTTAATGGATATTGTTATTCATGTAATGGTTATGGACACAAATCTTATTTGTACAAAACAAAAAGACATCATTCATATAGAAGTAGAAATAATATGACATTTCATAAATATTGTTCTTATTGCAATAAATATGGTCATATTATTTATGAATGTGCCATTAAATAAAAGCAACCAAAAACTAAGTTAGTTTGGGTTATTAAAGGCACAAAGGCTAACCCCCATGGACCCAAAGAAAAAAGGGAAAAAGTGTATTCTTCTATCTTTTCTACGCATAAATTTTTAAAGAAGAATGATAGAACAAAAATGGTCTATCAACCTCCACATAGGAGAAATGGTGCAAACAAACCTTATGCATATGGAGCATATGAAAATGGAGTGGCACATAGACCATGCACAAAAGGATTTGAAGCATTCAACAATTTAAAGATGACAAATGGTGCACGAAACTACCAATGGAGCAATGGTAGAAATTCATAATGGAAAAGAGCATGCGAGGTAAACAAGTATCACCCCTTACCCCTCGTACAATTTAATTCATTGATATGCCTTGAAATTGATTGATGGCATGCTAATTTGCTTAATTGTATTTTGAAAATTTTTGCTTTGATGATCCATTGTGTTCCCTTTGAACATTTTTAATTTATTAAGGAGGAGAGATTTTTTCTGACTCATTGTTGTGTTGAGAGATTCTTTTTCAAAGGGGGAGTGTAAAATCTTTTTGTTGATATCAAAAACGGGAAGAAGTTATACAAGTGTTATTTGTAAAACATTTTTCAAAGCTTTTTTTTTTTGTTTTTTAAACACTTGTATGTATGGTTTTATTATCATCAAAAAGGGGGAGTTGTTAGCCCTTTTGAGCTTGATGTTGATTTTGATGATAATAAAATAATATAAATATGTTATTTATACTAACATTTTATTTGAGTTGGTTAAGGCATAGGAAATCATGACCATTGTTCAATTATAGGTTAACACATTTAAAAGGACTTGAATAACATTTAAAGAGAAGCCATTAGGTGCACATGCTTAGGGAGAGCATACTTGGAGAAGTGCATAAGACAATTCTGGATTGCTGGTATGTCGGGGACGTGACAAGTGGAAGTCGTAGGCGCGATATGGGTAGTCACAGGCGTGACATTTATTCAAGAAGAGCTCAATAGATCCAGTAGCCTTAGACCAAAATCGAGCATGAAGTTGCGAGCGCGACTGTTGGAATCATAGGCGCAACTCGAGGAAGTTGAAGGCGTGACACCAGAAAACTGACATACTTGCACATAGTCCAAATTGATGCCAAATTCTATATAAATTGGGAGATATTAGTAGGACAAACTATATATGGATGGAAATATATGGATGTCTAGTTTTAGGAACAAAAATTAGATTGAGCATTGGACATTGAAAAATGAAGATATGAATTTTTGAAGGAATTATGCTCAAACTGACAGACTATGACAAAATTGATAGGGCAACTTGTAAACCTTGCTGGGAATTATAGTAGAAGAATTTGGGCATTCCATTACACATAATTAAACTCTAGAAGTCTACTTTAATATGGAAAAAGAATAAAGTGATTTCGAGCTCTATAGAAGGAGAAATTGAAGAATTAGTAAAGTATGCTCAAACTGTCTTATAGATTGGAGAAATAAAATGTTATGATTTTTTAAGACATTAATATGGACGATTTAGGAGTTGTGATAAATTACAAAGTTATAGTAGACACCTCGAAATTTTCAACAAAAAAAATTGCATGATTTGGAGTTGTATAACTTGAGATATGAAGAAAAAAAAAGTCGCAGGTGCGACACCAGGAGTTGCTAGCATAGCGTTTCTTCAAAAAAGTCCAGTAGCAAAAGTCACCTAAGTCGCGAGCGCGACTGCTGCAATTCTGACACAAAAAATAGTATTTGAAAAAGGTTTTAACAACTATATTTTGGATCCTAACGGTCATATTTGATGTTAGGCTATAAATACAAGTTGTTTTGAAGTTTAAGAATATTAGAAATCAAGAGAACAACAATTGAGATCATTGATTTAAGCTTTTGCATTAAAATAATTCTTGTGTATAACTTAGAGAGCCTATATTTGTAAAGCATCAATTTATGAGTTTTAATTTGTAAAATCCTTGAATTCATTAAGATTCATTGATTATTTGAGAGTTTGATAAACTCCTAGGGAAATTCTTTATCTTCTTCTTTTGTATTTCTTTAAGGGTTTGAGTGTGAGCCAAATAGGAAAATACTTGTATAGGTTAAGTGTGAGCCTTTGTAAAACACTTGTAAGGTTTGAGTATTAGCCT
>CANXYC010351564.1:0-12211 GCA_948193065.1 Aleurites moluccanus | reverse complement strand
AATTCTAGACCTAAAAATTAGGTCATATAACATGCATATACATATATTCCATGCATTCACACATAATATAACACATCAATAAGAAAGGAAAAATTATTTCCCTAAAGGTCCCTATTAGGGTTTAGGCTAAGGTGTTACAGCTACCTCGCATAAGCCAGCTCACCATTCCCACTTCGCACTTCCCAGCTCGCCAAACTGATCCAGCAATGCCACTTCGCAAAAGCTACCTCGCTAAACTCTCCTCGTGAACTCTTCCTTGCATATGCAGCTTCGCACAATGCCTCTTCGCGAACTTTCTCTTCGCCAAATACCTCTTCGCCTATCCTCTTTGCTAAATTCCTCTTCGCCAAATACCTCTTCGTATATGCCACCTCGCATATGCCTCTTCGCCAATTGCCACCTCAGCAATCTCTCTTCGCCACTTCGCTAGCTCGCATTACCAGCTCGCAAATGCCACCTCACATTTGCCGACTCGCTAACACCCATCTCTACTGAGTTGAAACCTTTCATGCACAACTTACACTTAACCAGTTCGCAAATGAGTTATAAATATCCAAACTTCCTGATTCTTTTTGCCACTTAAAATAAACATGTAGGGGCTCAACATATCAAAAATTCAAATCACAAGAGCAACTACACAGACCATGGTGACTCTCTAAATGTCACCTACACTTACTGCCCATAATCCATCCGAACATACCTGATAAATTCCACTATCTACTGAGATATACTTATCCAAAATTCCTGAAATTTTACAGCTAACAACAAACACATAAACAAATATTTTTCATGTTTACACTCTTTGCTCAATTTGCATCAGTCATTCCCAGAAATTCCAAATAGACACAGACTTCCTACAGAAATACTAAACCAGACCAGTCTTGCTCAAAGGGACATAACTCATCACACGCACAGAATTCTGCCAAGCCATTTTATAGAATTGAAGATAAGACATAAATTCATAACTTCTATGTTTTACACTTTACCAAATTATTTCTTTAAAATCATGCAACCAACCTCACAAAATCCTGCAGCTGCAATCAGAAATTCTGGATTTCTCAAAAATTCATATTTGAAATTAATTAATTCTTCAAACATACAATTAATAAAAAAATACAACAAAATAGCGGATATTACATCATATCAATAATGTAACAATAATTAAGTAATTATATGAAAGATATCAATTAGATTTTCGACAAAAGATAATAAGTCAAGTCATTCCAATGGCTATAATCCAAATTAATTAAGACCAAGGATGCATTCAGAATCAAAGTGAAATTACACATTTATTTTACTAGAATAGGTTACTAATTCAATATCATATATATATCCATATTTGGATATTCAAGAAATATGGGATTCAATAGATTATTCAATTATATGCAACTATAATTCCGATGAAAACATGCTTGAATGGAAATAAAATTCAAGCAAGAGGAACAATGTGCATTGGTCAATATTTATTAACTTACAAGGTGGTTTCAATAATTAGAATTGGGAACAATTAGTTCAATAATTAGAATTGGGAACAGTTATAAATGAAGTAATATATAGTTACTCACCTTACAGACCAAAACACCTAAACTAAGCTCCCTTCTTAAGCTTCCTTTTCTTTGCCTCTTAAAGCTATAATACAATTTAAACACAATTTAGGTTCAATCCAATGATGAATTACACAAATTCTAAAGTAACTTTGAAAAACTCCTTAATTATCAAAATCTCAGGTTTTGGCAATCCTAGTTCGTTTACTAATATCTCCCATTACACTTATCTAATTGTTCCAATTCTTTCTCCTAATTAAACTAGACATCTCAAGTTCTAATCCAAAATTGAGGCCATTTTGGTCACTATATAATTTATGGTGAATTTCTAAACTAGGGCATGCAACTCTGCAACCAGCCTGCAACTTTCATTCGAATAGTCTTCAGTCTTTCACTTATAACTCAGTATGTAAGTGTCCAATTCTCATTATATTTTCATAAGTTTTTAGCTAGACATAAAGGAACATGTTTCATATTTTGAGTTTCCCCTAAATCAGATATTGAAGTCCTATAAAATGCAAAACTCAGTAGGGTATCTCAGTGGAAACCCTAACCCGATCCAGTCTTTATCAGGGCTTTGTATCTCATAACACAACACAAATTTGGCAAAACTTAATTCTATAAAAATAATATGGACACATGTAGATACAACTTTTATGTTTTATGATTTTTCAATTTCTGAATTTAAGGCCACGAAATTGAGTGCTCAATATTCTATCCACAACCAGGAATTTCAGAAATTCTAAAATTTCTGAATTTCCCCCCAACACACAACTTCATATAACAAGTCTCAATTTCATTTCTAACCACTAATTACTTACATATAACCTCATATAAGGTTTCTTACACTATCAATTTAATTTATGTTACACTAATTTAAAAATGAAAATTTTTACCTAAACCAAACCCTAACTCAATCTTCTCATCTAACATGTTTCTTCCAATTCTAACTCCATAGAAATACTACCCAACCTCCATTCTTTCATTTACAACAAAAAAAAAAATCAAACTTTAGAGTAAGGTGAAGAAATTATCTCTTGAGATCCTTAGCCCCAAATGGTTGATCCAAGCCCAAATAATTTAATTAGAAATGATAGGGATGATTATTTGTGAAGGATGGAAGGTTGGATCATGAAGTTTGGGAATGGTGTGAAGAAATTTTTCCCTTTGAAGCTCTTACAATGGTGTCCAGCCATGGTTGATTCAAAATGGAGAAGATGACTTAATTTATGCTAAGGGTTATATATATAGGTTTAAAATTACCCATATTTACTATTTTGCCATTTTTCAATTTAATTTCTATCTCATTTTCCCTTTAATTCTTTAAATACTTTCTTACATTTAATTTTTCCCCTATATATTTTTTAATACATTCTTTATAATGTCTATTTTAATGTTTATTAAGGTCACTTTGTCAAAAGAGCTATAATTATTTAATTAAAAATCGAGATATATGCGATACTTACAATTAAGTTTATTTAAAGCTTCTAACTAGAATTAATTATTTCATTACCTATTTCATTCAATTAAATCCTATAATTCCCTTTTAAACTCTCAATATTTCTTCTTAATTTCCTTTTAAACTTGGTTGGGTTATTACATTTATTGTGAATTTAAAACTGGGATACTGGTGTTCTATGGGTCTTGGACGTCTCTGACTGTTCCCGCATCCTAGAACCGTCATGCCTCGAACTCGGGTCATGATGATGGAATTATTTCATTCTTTTTCATATGAAAATAGACATCTAAATCTTAAATTTTGCATAATGGCATGTTAAAATTATTTTTGTAGAATTCCCAGCAATGTTTTTAAATTGCCTCATCTATTTTATCCTAATCTATTAGTTTGAGCATAATTCATCAAAAAAAAAATCATATCTTCATTTTTCAATATCTAATTCTCAATCCAATTTTTGTTTCCAAAACTAGATATCCATATCTTTCCATCCATATATGGCTTGTCCTATTAACTTTTCCAAATTTATATAGAATTTGGCTTCAATCCAGACTCTATGCAAGTTTGTCAGTAATAGCTATACTTTTTGGACTAATTTTCTCTTTATCTACTTGGCACTTCATGGCTTCACTTCATGATGTCAATATAAGTTCAAATTTCATATTGAACTTTTCTATTTAAACTCTTTCAAATATGTTAAACCTATGATTTAGCATTGGTCATGATTTCTCATGCCTTAACCAACTCAAACAAAATTGTTAGCATAATTAATACATTGATATGTTTTGTTATTATCAAAATCAACATCAAACACAATGGGGTCTAACAATATATATATATGAGGGTTAGATTAGGTTGATTTGTGGATTGGCATATGCAACATTCAACCCAACCCATAAAATGCGGATTAAAAAAATTTTGAACTAACTCAACCTACGACACTTAATAAACCACGATTTAATTATGGGTTGAATTGGATTGGGTCGGATTGGATGGGTTGGACAATTTATGAACATCCCTAATAGTCGCAATATGTAATATTGGGCGTCACTCACGACTTATGGAAACTAAGCATGAAATGGGGATATCACAACTAGTAAAGAAATGGTGTTTTCTCAATCCCATTACTACTTAGACATGAACCTAGAAAATTATACATCATATAATGTTTACCAATCGAGAAAAATGATTACCATAATAACTAATTAAATTGTTTAATTAATTAATTAATGGTAATATGAGTAAACTTATAATTAAATTTACAAGATCCCTAGTATATCCCAAGTTTAATCCATATTGGGCTTATCACAATTAAATCTTAGTTTATATAAGATACAAATAATAAGGACTAAATTGAAAAGGATTTTGACTAAATTGAAATAATGGTAAAGTTGGACTCCAACATGTAATTTGAGTCAAATCCACATTTAATATGGAAGAACACACTTGGGCTTAATAGGTTAATAAGGCCCAAAAGTTGACCTAACTTACACACGTATGATGTGTAAAAGAAAATTTCACTAAGCCAAATGAAGTGGCTTCAACACTAGCCAAAACTTGACTTAATGGCTTGACTTCACTAAGTCAAATAAGCCATACGCCAACTTTGCATAGTAAAAGACAAGAATGACTCTAGTCATTCTTATCATATCCCTTGTCTTGCACTACTATTAATGGTAAGTGAAAAAGTATGGAGATATGTAAAGAAGAGAAAGAAGCTATACAAAGTATGAATTATTTATTTTCTTCATCTTATATGCAGATTAGAGAGAGAAATAGAACAAAACAAGAAAAAGAGTTCTTCTCCATCTTTATTTTTCTTCTTGTTCTACTCCTTATTTTAATTCTTTGTAAAAGAGCCCTTTGAATGTTTGTTTTGCACTTGATTTGGTTGATTACTTGATGGGTTTATAGGTTATCACGAATTGTGGAGTAAAATTTTCAAAAATTCGAGATTTCGCCCCACCACTCTTTTGCTCGCCTATTTGCATGTTTTTTTTTTAGATAATCCATTCGACTTATTGGATACTCAATTCTATCATACTTGAATAAGGTGAGCTTGTTGTCTTGTTCAATAAATAAAAAAAGTTAGATATTAAAATTAAAACTTTACCCATATTCGAGGAAAAATATTATTTGACACATTTACATATAATATATTTATTTTTAATTATATATATTAAGTTTATAAATTTTAATTTATATGTATTTTTTTAAAAAAAAAAATTATGCTATATGGATATTTAGAAAAAATATATGAATGAATATGGGTGTGTGCTTGAGGGAGAAAATAAAAATAAAAATTTATTTTTAAAGAGAAATATAAAGAATAAATATTTTCCAAAGAATTAAAGTCTTATAATACCTATCCAACTTGAAGCGAGGAAGGTGGCGGGACAAATATTATTATTTGTTAGTCGAACAAGTTTAAGTTTTTATAAAACTCACCCCAAATCCAAACCATGAATATTTTTATCATATATTATCATAATTAAAGGTTTTCTTTTTATAACAAAAAAAATAGACTCAAATAAGAAGAAAAATCAACTTCTTTTTTATAAAAAGAAAATCAACTTTTTTAAAAAAAATCAACAACTATATATAGAGGAATTCAATTTCTTGTAGTAATATTGACTTTTTTATTTTCTAAAAAATATATTTTAAGAAATTTATTAAAAAAAAATTATTTTTTCTCTTTGTTTATTTATATCAGATCAAATAAGTCATATTTTGAATTGAATCGATGAATTATATGTTGGATTAAAAAGTTTCAGGATTCATTTGGGCACACCTTAAAATTGGAATTGAAATTAGAACTGAAAGGTCCAATTTCAATTTTAATGTTTGGCAGCCCACCTATAATTAGAATTAAAATTCTACTCATAATTACATGAGATTGTAATATAACTATAAAAGCAATTTCATAATTATATTATCAATTCATACAAATTACAATTTCACAATCACTAACTTATTTCCTATTTTCACTGTCATCGTCGCTGCCATCACCATTGTCCACGGCGGCTGCTACTATCATCATCGACGGTGGTGTTCCATCACCACTGCCAGCCCCCACCATCACTAGCTTCCACCACCACCATCACCTTTATCATTGGTGTTCCATTACCGCCACTAATTCTAATTTTAATTTCAATTTTTTATTTAATATAAACGTTAAAATTACAATTTCAATATAATTCTAATTCCAAATAAGTAAAATTGAAATTGCAATTTTCAATTTTAATTTTAATTTCTTGTGCCGAACGGACCATCAGAATAATTTTTAATTTAATTAGGGGTCAAAAAACATAGACAAAATATACATAAAGTTCCTAGTCAATTTTTTTTTTCCAGTTTTGCATATATTAACTCTCCTTATTAGAATGCTTACCTATTGAAAATTGAAAGAATAAATTATTATTTTAATTTTTAAAATTTGATCTAATTAATAAAGTGATCTATTTTTTAAAAAAAAAAATAATCAAATAATCTATGACTTTTATTTTCATCAAACCTTTTAATCATTCCGTCAAATTTTTATACTTGTTCATTAAATTTATAAGAAATAATTAAAATTCCGTAGAATATATATTAAAAATAAGAAATACCTTTTCTTAATTGAGTTTTTTATTTTAGTTTAATTCAATGACTAAAATTTAATGATAAAATTTTTCAATTATAATTTTTCTTGTTTTTAATATATATATAAATTTAATAGAAAGAGTATAAAAATTAAGTGAAAAGAATAAAGAATTTAATGAAAATAAAAATTAGTAACTATTTAATTAATTTTTCAAGAAAGAAGGAATCAATTCATTAATTAAGTGAAATCTCTAACAATAAAATAGTAATTTACTCAAATTGAAATTATCTTAGTTTGTTTACATTTTAACATAGAATGGGACCTTGCCTAAGGCCTAATTCAATTATCAATTATCCATTAGATATATTACCCATTAATAGCTAATATCATTAAAAGGCAAAATAAATTGCTAAAAAGCCTAAAATTCTAAATGCTTAAATTCAAACTAGTGTTCATAAAACTATTGGTCGAGTATCCAAACATCTTACTAATAATTTTAGTTTAAAATGTTATGCTTCGTTGGGTGTCTCGGCCCAATGCCTATATTATATATATATATAATTTACTAGCCTTTCAAAGAGCCGATGATTATTACATGATGGGCCTTTTGGGCCACTAGTTGGGTATGAACCTTTTCATTATTATTAGAAAATATTACATAAATATTTTATTTTTTTTATTTTTTTTTTTGTTTTACAATAATTTTTTTTTACTATTTTTTTTTTATATATTTGCTATATGTATAATATATCTTTGATATATATCATATTTTTGAAAAAATATTTTTAGATATACAGTATTTTTGAAAAAATATTTTTAGAAATATAATATTTTTAAAATAAAATATTTTTTTTTTTTTGATATTTTTGAAAAAATTCCTTATTATTACTGCTATTACATATAAATTAATAATATTACAAATAAAATAATAATAATAATAATAATAATAATACAAATAAATTAAGTATCCTCAACCGAACCAAGCATTGATATTTTTTTATGTTTATAATTAACTAATTTTTTATGTTTATAATTTACTAATATAATTCATATATATTTTTTTATATATTTTCGAAAAAATTCCTTATTATTACTGCTATTACATATAAATTAATAATATTACAAATAAATAATAATAATAATAATAATACAAATAAATTAAGTATCCTCAACCAAACCAAGCAATGATATTTTTTTATGTTTATAATTAACTAATTTTTTATGTTTATGATTAACTAATATAATTCATATATATTTTTTTATATCAATGATAAGATATTGATATTTTTTCATATATATTATCATCATATTAACAGAGACATACTCAACTAAAAAAACCTTACAAATGGAAAAACTAAGTCCAAATCAAACTACAATTTTTTAACTTATAAAATCACAACCCAAATATTCGTTATATATGTATAGTACTAATTTGTACAAAAGCAGATTAGCTAAGCTAGAAGAAAGGACTGTCAGTCCAGAAAACACACACACACTCCTGCAAAACTTATGATTTTCTTTTAAAATATTTTTATCAATTTAGGACCACCCTACATTCACAGTGATAAACATAAAACCTAGGGTGGTCCAAAATTAGGATCTGCCATAATCATATACAGCAGCTGGCATAAATATTTCACATGTTATAAAGGGAAAGAAAGTTAGCCCTTTGATTGAAATCGGATGCACCCCCACAAAAGTGGTCCCACAAGCTATTTAAAAAATTTTGCTCGAAAATTAAATTAATAATAATAATAATAATAATATTTATATTTATATTATGTGATCAGTGGCATCATATTATTATGGATCAGAATCAGTACACTTCCTATAAATAATAACTGTGGTCCTTAATTGATTTGAAGCTTATAATTAAAAATAATAATAAATTAAATAAAATTAAAGCTGATAATTATATATAAGTTTATTAAGTGTTTTAGGTGGTTAAATTAATTCTATAGGAACCGATGTGATTAATGTTTTAGGAGATGAAATTTTTTTTATAAAATATTATATTTATTTTTTATAAATAGCATTCTATCTGAATAATAAAGAAATCGAATGTGATACCTTTCTCTATCGACCAAAACTTCTGGCCATCAACTTAGGCTGTTGATGTTTGATAATTATGTACTTTGTTTGGGTGTGTATTTATATATCTGTTGCCAGAGATTTTGATCAGAACTCAGATCCCTAGGGAAGTTTTATAGGTGTTATTGTCCCAACAGAAATGGTAGAAGTCATTCAATTGTTTCACGGACTAATACGATTCTCCAATGAGGATATGTTTGGTATTATCACCATTTAAACTGTTAGTTACAAAATATTTTGGTAAAAGTAATTTTAAAATAATTTTATTTCAATCTCATGAACAATAAAATAATGTATGTCAAAAAGCAAAGGGTTTTGGGGTTTTATTTTTATCTATTTACCCTGTATAATGCTAGTAAAAAAAATACAGTTAATTCAAATAAAATTAAGTGTGTTAATGAATTAAAAAAAATAATAATTTTAATCATAGTTTTCAAAATCGGATCGGACTGGCCAGTCGAACAAAAAAAGAGAATTGAATCAATGATCAATTTAGTCAACTTTTATTTACCCATTTTTTAAAAATCAGTTAAAAAATCGATAAACAAACCGGTTAACTGATAAAATGATTGAATCAGATCAATTTTTTCGATTCGAATGGGTCAGTTTTTAAAAAAAAATAATAATATTTTTTTTTAATTTTTGATCAAAACGACATTGATTTTATCAATTCAAAACAGTGTTATTTTGAATTAAAAGAAATTAATAGTATTTCAGTAATTTCATTTCAATTTTACCCAACGCCAAAACCTATCCGACGCCAAAATTATAACTCTATTGTATCAGTAGATATTTGAATAAGTGAAATTAACTTATTATATATATAATTTTTAATTTAATGTGATTGGATTTACAAAATAAAAAATATGATCTTATATAAATTTTTGATTTAATCATAATTGTATTATATTTATTTTCATCATATATATAATAAATGTTAAATTATATATACATATATATTATACTTTTTTTTTTTTCGATTTAACCAGTTCGACTATGGTCAAACCTCTGACTCTCTGAGACTCTACCTTCATCGATTTTTTAACTGGTCTGATTTTGAAAACATTAGTTTTAATTCATAATTTTAATAGACTTATATTTAATTACAATTATTACTATTTCAAATGATAAGTATCTTATAAATATTGAAACTTATATAATTTAAAAAGTGTTAACCACGAAAACTAGCTATTGATATTAGAGAGTCTAATGATCATTACAAGAAATCACTAAATTAATGACATTTTATTGTCATTGAAACTTAAAAGTTGTCACAAATAAAATTTTATGGCAAAAAAAATTGACATGAAGTTATCACCTATAACTCTGTCACTAAAAACTACTATGACATGTAACAATAAATATTGTCACAAATAATTCTTCATTTCTGACAATAATATTGTTGTCACATAAAATATTTTTCATATCAATTTTTAGTGTAACTGAAAACGAATAAGTTATCACTATATAATATTGTTGTCACAAATATATGAGTAAGGTTAAATAAATAACCAACTAAGGTTAAATAATATGACAATTCCATTTATATTTACAAAAAAAAATTAATGACAATACCTATTATCATAAAAATTAAAATTTTATGACTCATAATTTGTTTGTGACAATTAAAATTGTCACATTATTAAAGTTTAAAATCAAATATAATTAAAATAAATTTAGATAAAATTATATATATATATACTCATTTAACATTTTATATTTAATTGACATGAGATTTATTATTTTAACAAAGTTAATTAGTTTATATGATTTTATTTTAATAACTGTCTTTTTAACCACTCAACTAAGAGAATGATTGATGAAAAGTAAAAGGAAAAAAATTATAAGAGATTCATATCTATTTAAACTCATCTAACATGTTTTAGTAATTACATTGGGCCTACATAGTAAGTACAAATATCATGCTCTCCAACACATGCATATTGATTTTTCTTGTTCCATCTTATTCATATTGATTATTGAACAAAGTATATAAGATTCTTTTACAACTTCATGTTCATTGTATAAGCCTGCAGGTTGGCTTTTTTCCCATAATTTTCTTGGCATTCTTTACGTGCATGTTCTAGCTCATCAGTTTCTTGATTGATACCTTCTTTTCCTCCTTAAATATCAAGCCAGACATGAAAGGAAAGAAGTATGCATTTAATTATTAAAATATTTATTTTTAACTGCTTGTAATTGTATATTATTTATTTGGAGTGTATATATATATAATTTTGTATGGCAATTAATGTAGCCAATGAGAAGGTCAAGGATAATGTTTTCATATATATATATATATATATTATTAATGAGAAAATAAAAGGAAGTAAAGTTTGTATTGGTTTTATTAAAAGAGAAAGGGGTGGATAGTGGTTGCCCAATGCCCATAGTAATAGTAATAAATACTATTCAGAGAAATGCAGCTATCAAAGACCCACCTTCTCCAGCTCGGTTGGTGGAAAACTGTCTACAAAACCACAAACCTTTTACCTTCATTTTTCAACAATATTATTATTATTGTTATTATATGAATCCAGCCATATAAGGCACTACTATATATTATCATTATTATTATATCATAAATTATAAGGACCATATATATATATATATATATATCTTCCATTTCCATATATGATTAAATTTTATAATCAATAATTTTATTCATATTTAATATTAATGTTTTGAAAATTGGATTGAATTTATAAGTTAGATCTATTAAATAAAAAATAATCCAATAATTAATTCAATTCAATCTAATTCTGATTTATATTTTTTTTTTATTTCCATGCTTCTTTAGCTAAAAGTCACTAAAAATTATAAATATAATTTTTTTAAATATATTTTAATTGTGAAACTAATTGAAACGATCAGATTAATATATCAATCACTATATTGGATACTGCCAATACATCAATTGGTTTGATTTTTAAAAACTTTGCTTTAAATCCTCTAATACTTACAAAAAGTAAGAAACTATTTATTATTATTTATTTATTTATTTTTATGGAGGTAAGATTTAAAAAAAAATGTAAAATTATTGTATTGAACAAAACTAAAAAATTAATCTTAAGAATTAAAACTTTTAAAAAATTAATTTTAAATAAATTAAGAATATATAAAAAATTGAATTATTTGGACTATATAAAAAAAAAATTATAAATTAGTGGATTTTTTTTTTCTAGTGACCCAGAACCATATGGACTGGGTGGGCTTTACTGTGTTAGTAATTGAATCTGAAAAGTTGGGGTTGGTTATAATAAGGTGGGTTCGAAGTTCAGCTCATTTTCTTCTCTGGTTTTGCATGCAGGGGGAGGACCAGTTTTTGCATGTGACTAACTCGCGTACATTTTGAATTTTGATGGAACCCTAGAAAAATAAAAATTGACGGCGACTGTTCTTTATCTAGTATTAATTCAAAATTGTAAGCAAATAAAATTTTTCAATAATATATATATATATATATATATATATATATATATATATATATATATATATATATATATATATATATATATATAGAAATCAGAGTATATC
>CANXYC010351525.1:0-22788 GCA_948193065.1 Aleurites moluccanus | reverse complement strand
GAGCCCATCTACTTTCTAGAGCAAGATTGGGAAGAAAACATGGAGGCTGCTCTCTTTGAGCAAGTCCTCGTGATTGGAAGTGAAGTAGCAACAGACCCTACCAAGCTCATCCATCCTACCTTGACTGCACTAGACAATTGGCACACTGAGAAGTTTCCTGACCTTGATGGAGCACCTTCCTTCCCAGCCCAGTTCGAGTCTGAGTCTGAGTCCGAAGCAGAGTCAAAGTTGGAATCTATTGAGTCTATTTTTTCATTTTCTTCTGTAGAGTCAGATAAGGATCTTCTTGGTCCTTCTTTCAATGTAGTCTGCAAGGACAAAACTTCTATTAGCAATAAAACTTTCCAGTTTTCCCCTTATTTTTCTGAGTCTTCCTCTTCTTTTGATGAATCCAATTTAAGTGAGGCAAAAGAAATAAATGAAATAAAAGAACAAAATAAAGATTCAATTAATCTTGGCATAAATGATAAATAGAAAATCACATACATTGCATCATTATTTTATGATAAGGCTTCTTTATTCAAAATAGCTCAAGAATTCATAGATTGTTTTGCTTGGGAACCTAAAGACATGACGGGTATCGATCCAAGTATAGCGTACCATAAGATTCCAACCTATGAAAATATGAAGCCCGTGAAGCAAAAACTGCGGAGGATAAAGATAGAATGGTCCCTTAAGAATAAGGAAGAAGTTGCCAAGCTGCTAAGGAACGAATTCATTGAACCAATCTCTTATCCTTTATGGCTGGCCAACATAGTGCCTGTGCCCAAAAAGGATGGAAAAGTAAGGATTTGTGTTGATTACAGGGATTTGAACAAAGCTTGTCCAAAAGATGACTTTCCCTTACCTCACATAGACTTACTGGTGGACCATATAACCGGATCTGAGGTGGTCTCCTTAACCGATTTATATGCGGGTTACAATCAGATACAGGTCCATCCACCCGATAAGGAAAAGACGGCTTTTGTGACAGAATGGGGTACCTATTGCTATAAGGTCATGCCCTTTGGATTGAAAAATGCCGGGGCAACATATCAGAGAATGGCCACAACCATCTTCCATGACATGATTCACAATGATGTGGAAGTATACGTTGATGACATGGTGATAAGATCCAGAACAGCAGAAGGGCACACAGATGCATTAAGGCGTTTCTTTCTTAGGTTAAGGCAATATAACCTTAAATTGAATCCGAATAAATGTGTTTTTGGTGGATCTTCGGGTTTATTCTTGGGCCATATGGTGAGCAAGAAGGGAATAGAAGTGGACCCAGCCAAATCAAGAGCCATTTTGGAGATGCCAGCTCCGAAGAATGAAAAGGAGATCAAGGGATTCTTAGGATGTTTGCAATACATTAGTAGGTTCATCTCTCAGTTGGCTGATGTTTGTGGACCCATCTTTAAGTTATTGAAAAAAGGGGTTTCCAGAGAGTGGAATGACGAATGTCAGCAGGCCTTTCTAAAGATCAAAAAATACCTGCTAAATCCTCCTGTATTGCAACCTCTGAGACCCAGTAAACCTCTGCTGTTATACCTCTCTGTGACCGAAGAGGCCATAGGGGCAATGCTAGCTCAGAATGCTGCAGATTCACATAAAGAGAATGCCATCTATTACTTGAGTAAGCATATGCTTGCCCATGAACTAAAGTACAATCAAATCGAGCAGTTGTGCCTTGCCTTGGTTTGGGTATGCCATAAGCTGCAGCATTATTTGGGATCGTACACCACACATGTTCTTGCTGACAAAAGCCCCTTGAAATTCCTTATGGAGAGACCCATTCTTGATAGCAAAATGGCCCAATGGTTGGCAATCCTTGCAGCCTTTGTTCTCAAATATGTCCTAAGAAAAGCTATCAAAGGAAGCGTGATAGCCGACCAACTAGCAGCTGCACCAATAGATGGTGAACCATTTGAGCCAGAATTCCCGACGAAGACATCATGGAATTAAAACCCGAAACCTGAAAGTTGTACTTTGATGGAGCAGCTAATAGCAAGGGTTATGGCACAGGAATAGTACTTGTCACACCAAACGGGCATCATTTACCCATGGCTCTCAAGTTATCCTTTGAGGTCACAAATAATGAGGCAGAATATGAAGCCTGCATATGTGGCTTATAGGTTGCCACAAGAATAAGGGTCGATTTCCTAGAGGTCTATGGAGACTCTAATTTGATTGTATCGCAAGCTTTGGGTAAGTGGAAGATAAGAGAAGAGAGTTTAGTTCCTTACTATCAACGCGTAACTGATCTAGCAGAAAACTTTCAGGAATTATCTTTCCACTATCTACCTCGAGCCAAGAAAATCCTATTTATTTATTTAGAGTCAGAATAACAAAAAACCAATCTCGTATTAATTAATAAATCCAAAATGAATAAAACTCCCAGGAAATTCCCAAGAGATTGAATCAACTAGAAATAGGTCCTAGTCTAAACCCGTCTTCTCCTGGGATGAACATCCTCCGAGTCGTCAGAGTCCCCGTCTTCGGTCATGACTTCATCATGTTTGACCTTCTCCTCCTACTTGTCGTCATTCATGTCTTCTCCTTCTGGTTCAGTCATAGAGTCTGTCTCAATACCCCCAGTTTCAATAATGTCAGCCTCCAGCTCTGTAATCAAGGCAACCCGCCTGGTCTTCCCAATGGGCCAAACCTCTGTGACAAACCAAGAGTCATAACCCTCCAACTTCCCTGACAACTCAGCAAGACGTGCGAAGTGCATCGATCACCTCCAGCCATTCATTATGGCCTGGGACACAGGCCCCGTAATGAGAGATGTGGGAAAAATAGCTCCGTCTGGTGGAACATCCTGTGACTAGCCCATCTGTCTCAAGATTCTAGTGCTTTGGTAGAATGAGGTCATGGAAATCCCCAGCAAATAGACCATCATGTATCCATAACTCATTGTGATGAATGAGTCAATTCCATATCAGGAGCAGTACCAGAGCAGCTCTGTAGAATCCAGCTCCAAAATCCAAGCAATCCATTCTTTTTCAGAACCGAGACGAATGAGGGTTCTTCGCATACGGTAATGCACAGCTGAATATGGCATTCTGTTTGGGGGAGCCACCACCTGTAGATGGTCCTTGAGCCAAACCTAAAAAGACACAAAGGGAGTAAAAAGAATGAATGATGAAAAGATGGAAATGTAAGAACTTTTTACCTGTAAAATGATAGGGCTGACAGACCAAGGCCCTTCAGATCTAAAGTTCCCATCCAGGATCTGTAGGGTTTCTGCTAAGATCAAGCCACCAATGGTGCAACCGCGCTCCATCTGAGCAATTAGCTCCCCTACCCGAATGTCTCCCCAACCAGGAGAATTAAAGAAGAGGCATCCAGCAGTCAAACACAGAACCAAAGCGGTCATTCGGTGTTCCCCTCTTATTTTGTCCCCCAAATTTTTCGGATATTGGAACTCAGCTATGACTGCAGTAAGGTTGATCCGATTCTCCACAACCATAGAACTGGCTAGCTCATGTTTCAACCCCAAAAGCTTCTTGAAAGAATGAAAATAGCTAACCCTATACTCAGGGATTACTAAAGCCGCATTCGGGTTGCTTCCTAGGATGGCACTGAATTCTTCAAAAGTAGGGCACATTTCCTCCATACTAGCACCGAATCGAAACACATGGTCAACAGGGTCCCAAAACCTAAAGCAAGCCCTTAGAAAATCCCAATCAACTTTTACCTCTCAAAGTCAACACAGAATTGATTCCATACTTGCCTAGATTGATTTTTTCGACCTTGTCTAGGTTCTTAGTCCATAAAAACATGTGGTGGCTATAGTAGGGCTCCATTGTCCTCTTTGGCTAAAATGACAGAAAAATTGGAAAAAAAAAGGTGCTAAGAAAGCCCTCAGGGTCGCTAGGAAGAGTCAGAGTGACTTTTTCAGGAGAAGGGAGACCCCTTTATATAAAAAAACTGAGCCAAAGTAGCTTGGGGCACGCAAATCTGCTACCCAGTCCTGGCGGCGCCGCCTAAGGCTTGGGGAGGCAGCACCACCTCATGGTGGCAGCACCGCCAAGCCTCTAGGGAAGCCAGGGCAGCAACCGCCCAGGGCCTTGGCGGCACTGCCATAGGCCTAGGGCGGCAGTGCCCCTTCAGGCCGGCGGCAGCTGTTTTCCCCGGCTGATTTTTCTGGATTTTTGGGAAATTTATGAGTTCGGGACATTTTAGGACATTTCCAAAATATTTTTAGGCATTTTTTAGTGCATTTGATTGCATTTTAGGATTGAAAATTGCATAACATGGCATTTTAGGCTGCATCCATGATATAAGGAGGTAAAATTTTAAAGCATCATAACATATGCATGCATCATCAAGACATAATATCATTCATACATTGTCCATAGCATCATCATAGCATTTATACATCATAAAAGAAAAGCAAGAAAAAAGCAGCAGAAAGCCGGGAAAGAAGCTCAGTCTCTTCTGCGACGCCGACGAGGGTCCTCCAGCGGATGACGTGGATCAGACAAGACATCAAGCCGAGTCAACATACTCATCAAGGCTAGCTCCATTCTTCGCCCCACACGATAGTTATGGCGGGCCCACTTTATAGTAAGCTGAAAAGGAAAAAAATGTCAAATGCTTAACTAAAGAATCATTTTCGAAAGCAAAGCTACTAGATGTCTTAAGCTAAAGGATCATTTTCGAAAAGCATAAGAAGCATCAACATACCTCAGGGTTATCAGGGAGGTCTGATGTGTGAGGGTGAACTTCATTCGAAAGATGGAACCTCTGCGTCTCTGCACAAGCATTGATGTAGAAGATATCCTCGGGAAGCATGTGGTTGGGCCCCAAGATGACCTGGTCAGGATCAGTTCTTGTCTCAGAGGTAACACTGGGACAAGTTGCAGAAGGGTCTCTCAATGAACCCACACTACAGACATAACCTGGTCTGGCGGAAGGACCAGCAATGCTAGATGCATGCTGAAACCGCCTGCAGGGGTCGCTAATAGGACCCATTAAATGGGTGCGACAAAATGTTGCGTAGTCATCCCTGGGTGCCACATACAGATGGATCGAGAGCCCAGAGTAAGCCTCATTAGGAACCTGCATGTCCATATCCCATCTCATGTTAATCGGAGGGTGAACCGGAACTACCCACCTACCAGCAGTCTGCACTTGGACACTTTCCCCCAGGTAATATAAATTGTGATATGGTGAACGAAGCAACAAACGGGAACAAGCCAACATAACACTTGGGTCGAGTTCCACTGGCATCAGTGGCATGTGATCAACATAGGGTTTCGTCACAACCTCCACAAAGATTTGTTATAAACAAAACCATGGAATATGGGTGATAAATGTCAGTAAAATACCTGAAAGGCATCGAGGCTGCGAAAGAAAGTCCGTATGGTCCTGAATTCGTGCACACCGGGGCTAGAATAATATTCCCCGTTCCACCGGACACCAGCAGGAAAGACATCTAGCCTGGGGCTAATCAAAGTGGGGGCAAGCATTTGAAAGTATTCATAGGCCCACACTTGGCACAAACATGATAAACAAAAAGTCAGAAAGCAAAAAGTTAGAACAAGTGCAGAGAGTACCTCCCAAATCAAATTCAAAAGTAGCAGACGTGGAAAGCATACCTCCCATATGAAGTGAGACCCTCTATAGGAATAAAAAGCTCCTCGGGACAGGTCGCACATTTCCCGATACATAGTGCTCAGAATAGCGCTCGCCCAATCATATTCCCCCAAGACAGTCATATCCATAAAGCTGGTAGAATGTTCAGGTTGACGGTATCACGACGAGTATGACCGAATGTGCATCCAGCCAAGATCAGCAACATTAGCCTGGCAACTACCTCAGCATCATATATCATCCCGATAAATGGCTCTATCTCTCTCATCCGGGCTTGAAGCCAAGTATGAGGAACTGATATGGGGTTCCGAGGGGGGTCCTGGCCTATAAGCTGAACCATATCCTCGGGGGTGAAAGAGGCTCTCTAGTAAGAACAGAGATCCAAGTGACTGGTTACGAAGTGTAAGTCGGTCGGCATCGACAAGTCCAACGGCATGACCGTCAGTTCCCCACAAGGAAAATGGAAGGTGTTGGTAGTGTCCCACCATCGCTCAGCCAGAGCTTTGATCAAAGCCACATGGTTCTTAGGATTGGTTTTGACTTTCAGAAAAGACACAAAACCAATAGGCTCCAACAAAGGCCTTATCGGAGTCTCCTCAGATAAAGCATCAGCAAGGTAGGCTAAATTTGATCTAACCCCCCTATTCCTAAGCATGGTATTGTAAAAAAAAAATTAAAAATAAAATAAAATTGATGAATAAAAAGAAATGATAAATTCCAAAATAAATAAATAAAGGATAAGGTACCTTGATTCTGCCACCAAGAAATGTGTTGCTCGGGCTCCTGCAGCAAATTCTCCGGGTCAGGATTATCTCGTGGGGCCTCATAGCTGTGGTGTCCCCGATTGCTACTTCCAGAAGCTGAAGCCATTAAGAGGGAGAGGGGAGAAGCCTTAAAAAAAGAATCTAGAGAGAGAGAGAGAGAGAGAGAGAGAGAGAGAAAATGAAAAAATGGAGGAGTGAAGAAAATGAGGAACCTCACCCCCCTATTTATAGATTTTGAGAATCTCAGAAATGACCGTTATGTCCCCAGCTTGGCCAAAAACAAGGAAACTCGTATTTCTGGAGCAATTCAAGTCAGAATCAGACACCTTCAATTTTGGTGGATCCGTAGGAGTTTTCCCTACCCATAGAGCTATCATTTGTCCATATCAAACATCAGGAGCATCTGTAATTTAGAAAATGACAAAGATAAGAAAATACAAGAAAAGTGAAAAGTTGTCCGGAGCATGACAGATCATACTTGTGTACCTCCAGGCCCTGCAACACGCAGTCGGAACACCTCATTTTGTTCCAAAAAGACAGGAATGACCCAGTTCACCTACATCACGCCTATCATTTAGAATAGACAGCCATGATGGGGGGCAGCTGTGAACACTCATTTTTACACCCCTCAGACTCACATAGACCCGAATGACATTCCCCGGAATCGAACCCTTGCCGGATAGACTCGGAACGGACTCAGGATGAGGTTGGGTCACTGTTGCCGCCCTTCAGGCTTGGCATTGCCGCCAAGCCCAAGGGCGACAGCGTGGTTCCTTACCACAGCTGCCGCCCTCCCTTAAGGCCTGTGCCGCCAAGGCACTATGGCGGTGCCACCACCCCCTTTTGGCGGCAGTGCCTCCTCTTGCAGGCGGCAGCGATGATTTTCATCTGATTTTCTGTGAATCCCATATTGAAAATTGATGAGATTCAACCCTCTAGGCTGCTATTATAAATAAAGAGCCTCCCCCCACCTTCTAGACACACAGAAACACACCGAGACTCGCGAAAGCAAGGAAAGAAAGGCAAGAAATCATTTTGTCACTAGATTTCGTCCTTTTTCCTCTCCAAGTGTTATTTTCTTCTTTTTTAGCTCTCTTAAATTTAAAAGAGTTGCTATTAGGGGCATATTGAGCCTCTCAGTTGAATATTTCCTCGAAGTAAGTCCCTCCGTCGATTCGTTTTCTTAAGGGCTAAGAAGGCATCTCGACCCATTTCCTCGGGCGTCATCCGATCCAAGGTGAAACTCCGCTCCGGAAGAGCACTCCGTCCG
Source organism: Aleurites moluccanus (assembly GCA_948193065.1). Classification (NCBI taxonomy): domain Eukaryota; kingdom Viridiplantae; phylum Streptophyta; class Magnoliopsida; order Malpighiales; family Euphorbiaceae; genus Aleurites; species Aleurites moluccanus. The sequence continues at coordinate 15,171 of CANXYC010351525.1, read as the reverse complement.
CCAGCATACCTAAAAGCTAGGGCAAAGGTACGTTTTCTAACTCATCCTCTTTATTTTGGTAAAGCATTAAAATAAAGAATCAAAACTTGATAAATTGGTCATAAAATCAATCCTCCTTCGTGAGAAGGAAGAACTGCGTGGGTTTTGATTCCCATTCGATGGGATACGCAGGCAAGTTGTATGAAAGCTTCAAATCCAAAAAATGACAAAAAACCATCTCTTTTCTCTTGATTATTTGCTTAACTTTATTTGTTGTATATATTATTTGGGAAATGTGTGATCAACCTAGAACCCATAGTGGCTAGAGCCGATATCCCTTATTTTTGGGGTTTTTTGAGATGTAACAATTCACTTTTATCGCTTTCTTTTAATTGCTTTACTTGATTATATTGTTCATCCATTTAATTACTTGCTCATGCATCTTATATGTCATTCCTTAACTGCTCATGAAAACCATTTTAAATCAAGGTTAAAATTAGAAGCCAAGTTCAACCGAAAACCTAGTCCCCGAATCCTCTTTGGTTTCTAAAGACTAGTGCACTTTTTTCCTTTGGGATAAAATTGGAGTCAAAATGGGTTTTTACCTTAAATTTTCCCAACAAAAATAACTTAAGGTGGCGACTTCAAAATAATAAAATCGTTTTCAAATAAAAGGCGCTAAGCTCATCTCCTCCGTGAGAAATTGCCCCTATATGAATACTCCAATGCCCCAATGCCCTCTTTTCCTTTTGAAGTGAGGGCAGGCCCTGACGGCGGTGCTCGGGTGAGGCCTCACAGTTGTCAAATCAATGCTACTCGCTATCCAAAGGTTGAATTTCGTAACTGGTGATATAATGATGCATGAAAATCAAGGTTAAACTAAAAGCCAAGTTAAAAAGTCATTTTTGAAAATATTTTCAATCAATTGGTAGTCCTCTTTAACTTTTTTAAAAAAAAGTCAAGTCCCCAGTGGAGTTGCCAGCTGTGAGGCCTCGCCCGAGCACCGCCCCATCCGCAGATCCAAAGGGAATCGAGGAATGCTCTCATTCATTTTATTATTTTTTTAGGGATGATTTCTCATGGATTGGGAGGCGACCTTAGCACCTTTTTTTGAAAATGATTTTGACATTTTGAAGTCGTCACCTTAAGTTATTTTTGTCGAGAAAATTTAAGGTAAAAACCCAATTTGACTCCAATTTTATCCCAAAGGAAAATAAGTACACTAGTCTTTGAAACCAAAGAGGATTCAGGGACTAAGTTTTCGGTTGAGACTTGGCTTATAATTTTAACCTTGATTTGACGTGATTTTATGAGCAGTTTAAAGGATGTGATATATAGATGCATGAGCAGGTTAATGAATGGATGAAAGTGATAAAGTAGTTTTAGAGAGTGGTAAGTAAGTAAATTATTATAATTCAGGAATATCAAAACATGGGATATCAACTCTAGCCCTTATGGGTTCTAGGTCGATCTTACATTCTCCAAATAATACATTTAATAAAGCAATTAATAGAAAAGAGATGGTTTTTTCACATCTTTGGGTTTGAAGCTCTTAGATAGCTTGCCTGCGTATCCTATTGAATGGGAATCAAAACCCACGCAGTTCTCCCTTCTTGCGAAGGAGGGTTGATTTATGCCCAGCTTATCATGTTTTGGACTATTTATTTTGATGCTCTACCAAAATAAAGGAGGTTTGCCTATTTTGATGCACTATCAGAAATAGAAAAAGTTAGGAGATGATACCTTCTCCTTTGCTTTTTGGGAAGGCGGCGGTCTGATTGTTAGCCCAAATTGGAGTTCCACCTTGGCTTTATTGAAGCACTGGATAGGTGGTTGGATTGATGGTCAGATTGCCTTTTACTTGACAATTTGCTCTTTTGGAGGGGGCGGTCAGATTGCACACTCGGATAGGAATTTCACCTTGGATCAGTGGTTGGATTGTCTTTTATTTGATTTCTTTGGGAAGGCAGCGGTCTGATTGCTTGCCTAGATCGGAGCTCCACTAGGGATTGGTTGAGGCCTAGGAAGATGGTTTGATTATCTTTTATCTGATAATTCAAAACAAGCAAATCAACAGAGTGATTTTGTTAGAAATAATTTTGAGGCTCCACACGCCTCGAATTTGGTCCTTCTTTAGTTCAAAGAGAACTAAAGAAAATGAGCTCCACACGCCCATATTTAATTATTCTTTAAACTCAAAGAGAGTTAAAGAAATAAGAAGAAATCCGTGTATGAGAGAGAATAGAAGAAATCCAAGAAGGAAAATTCGACTTCAAGTTATTTCGGGACCAATTTTATGAAGGAGGGAGGCATCATTTATAGGCAAAGGAGGGTACCACCGGAGGGGGCCGTGGCGCCGCCGGGGCCCTTGACGGCAAGGGCTGAGAAGGAGGGCAGTAGCCACTTTGGTGATCAACAGTACCACCAGAGGGGCCGGCGGTACCGCCTAAGGGGGCAGCGGCACCGCCTCCTAAGGAGGGCGACGCTGCCTTCCACTGAGGGTGGCAGCCCGGGTCCCACTCTAATCCGACGTATTTCTAAGTCCGTTCAAGCACGGGTTTGGTTCCGGTGAGTACCGGTCGGCTTGGCACAAGTCCGAGGGATGCAGAAAATGAGTGTTCACATCATGCTGAAACTTGACCTTCTTTTGATAATAATCAATGACTGCCCGATGTCTCGTGAGCCAATCTATACCTAAAATCACATCTAACTCTAACGCAGGCAATTTAATCAAAATCAGCATGCAATATGTTATCGTCAATTTCAATCACATAATTATGATAGTAATAGTTCACATCAATACTCTCACCCATCGAGGTAGCAATTACTAAAGACACATGCAACAATTTCCTTTCCTTATTCAATTTAGGTGTAAAATAAGGTGACACAAAGGAATGAGTGGCACTAGAATCAAATAAGGCATCAACAATCTCATTCTGAATCAGAATAGTACCTAAAACCACGTTGTCTAATCTCTGTGCCTCCTGGGCATTAACTGCAAATACTCTACCCTGACTCCTGTCCGCTAGGGCTTGACTACCACTGAGAGCCTGTCCTCCCCTACCTCTGTCTTTACCAGAAGCCTCTCTGGCTACTGACTCATCTGTACTGTCGACTGAGAAAGCATAGCAGATAGTTGTTACTCATACCACAGAGGACATCGACTGATGAAATGACCATGTTGCCTGCATTTCAGACAAGCACCAGACTGTCGCTGGCACTCCCCTCCGTGACTCCATCCACAGAAACCACAAACAGGCACACTAGGTATCTGTGACGCTGGTCTAGAGGAACCCTGTGAATAAGCAGGTGCAGATTGTACTATTGGTAGTCCCATACTCTGGACCCTCCTCCTCTAACTACCAGATGAAGGTCGTTGATCAAATCGAGGCACTGGCTCTGCCTGCTTAGGCTGGGAGCTGCTCTCCCCCCTTCTAACCTGTGCTCCTAGTTCCCCTTTCCTCTTCTGGTCCCTCTTTGCCCTCTCTGTCTTATATTTCTCTTCCATCTGTATAGCCTTATCAATAACAGTCGTCAGAGAAGTGAATTATGCAGCCAACAATACATTATGAAGTGCAGCATGTAGACCCCTCCTAAACCTTCTTATCAGACCAGCCTCAGTAGGAACAATGTGAGTAGTACATCTACTCAGCCTAATGAACTCCTCTGCATATTCCTAAACTGATCTATTACCCTTCTCCAACTGCTCAAACTGAATCAGATTCCGGGTCTTCACCCCCTCAATAATAAACTCATCTATCAAACCCTGTCGAAAATCAGCCCATGAGGGTGGATGCTCACCATACGGCCTGGGCTCCATCCTCCTCAAAAACTAAGTCCAAGCCTTCCCCTTTAGCAATAATCCAACCAACTCCACAGCTCTAAACTCAGAACAAGGCAGTCTCCTAACTACCTTTTCAACCTCCTCCATAAAATCTACTAGATCACTGCCTTTGTCAACCCTAAACTTTAGAAAGCTAAACATAGACACTCCACCCTCTTCAATAACTCTGCGGCCTCCCTGTACAGCGGGCTCCTTAGGAACCCCTACTGGTTACATAGGAGCAGGAGCAACTGATACTGCCTCTAGTGCCACAGGTGGGGGCACTGCTGTTGGAACTGGTAGTGGCAGCATATTCTGACGTTCTCGCCTCAAATCTGCCAATTACCTGTGTAACTCCATCATCCTTCTCATCATCTCAACTCTCTAGGGATCATCGCCCCTCTTTGTATCCTCTATAGTCTGTCGGAATCTAGACGAACCCTCAAAAATTGAGAACTCTCTGACTAACAACTCATTAGAGGCTACCTCTACCTCCCTGGTATCTCTATCCCTATCATCAAACATCTCTGTAATCTATTAGAAAAATAGGAAATGTACTCAGTATAATACTGAAACGTAGAATACTAACACATAACAGACGAATACAGCAAAAGACAACACAAAAATTCCTATGCTCCATGGTTTACTTAATTCTACCCATTCTGTACTTAGTCACTATACCTCTATTATTCAGGTACTATTCATCTGTAATCTAGAACTCTAATGTCTGTAACCTAATGCTCTGATACCACCTCTGTCACGACCCGTTTCCAGATTGCGACGGTTCTAGGATGCAGGAGATGCCAATGGCAACCGGCACCCGTAGACCCCAGTATCACATGCAAATTTTATAACCATCAATTAATTATTCATTTTACTTAGTTACTGTTCATTTTGTTAATCTGTAATTCTTTTTGTAATCTAATGTAATTGGCTGTAATAACTATCATCAAATATCATATTATCATCCTATATTATAAAATATCATCACATACAAATATACATGTTCATATCCTAACTAACTCATGCATACCCCATGGAGCAGCTAGAACATGAACACCAAAAATACTGAATATATAATATTTACATTAATCAACAGTGAGTAGAAATTCGCGGAATGTCTGAAGTTGGGATTCTACAATCTACTCTTCCCCTAAAATGGTTAAACAAGGAAATGGTGAGTATATAAGATACTCAGTGAATCTATATACATCATAAATAAAATAGGATGGATCAATGGTTTATAACAATAAAGAAACAATGGTACCAATATTAATAATGTCGGGTTACAGAATCAGTGATAGTAAATAACAGGAAGATCAATAGTTATAACAATGGCATGGAATCATATGGTAAGACAGATATAGGGCCCTAAAACACATAGACTATGTGTAATTACACAGTCGATCTCATATCAAGTAAACATAAGACTGATCAGGTCTTATGGCCAGTACCAATAACTCTTCCCAGCTACGGCATCAATATCAATGTGCACATTACTGACAGTATGTACCCACTACCCTGTCGGAGCGGCAGCTCTGTCAAACCAGATTTAGGTCAATATAAGTGAATATCATATCAATAGACACCATTATGCAACAAGGGTATCATCAATGACAATAAGCTCAATATCATTCAAATCAAGTAGTGATTTAATCAATGGCATTGCAATATACAATATATAATCAATGATAATCAGTTTGGTAAACAACAAAGGTATGGAACAAAGGTTGGCTATACAAAGGAAATCGGTAGGCCAATTGGCTATACAAAGGAAATTGGTAGGCCAATTGGCATGCCAATGTCACTGGCGACAATGGAATTCAAATGGTAAGCCTATGGAAGAAAATGCATGTCACACCCCAACTCCAGTGGTGTGACGGTCCTAGGGCAAGGGTAGGCTTAAGGCCACCATAAACCCATAGAACTCACATATCCTGGATTCCATACACAATTATATCAATTATGAACGTCATATAATATCATACAATGATTATTTCTATAAATCCATTTAAACACCAATCATATCTTTTACCATTATCATTTCATAGCTTTCTCTTGTTCCTTACTGATCAAAAGATGCATCTCACATCACTAAGGAACAAGAGTACCCAAAAGATAATAATTCAGACATCAAAATATTATCATCCTCAAATGACTAACTACGGAGCTCTAGAGTAAACTCCAATACATTTTTATGCCATTTTACCATACAATGAATATACAAAATCATATGTCAAAATAATTACAATGAAGGCTTCTTGGAAGAATGAGTTAAGAAGCTTGATCTTCTCTATTAGCTCCCTTACGAGCTACACTATCACCTGAAATCCACAGAAGAGGAGTGAGCCTTCAACTCAGTAAGATATGAACATGCAATAAGAAAGAAATACATATACATATATATATATATAAATATATATCCGAAAGAAAGATCCATATCGAGAACATGGGTAAGAATCAGAATGTGGTTAAGCTTACAAAGAAACAGAAGTGCTCACAATAGAATAGCATTATCAAATATCATGGTAGAACTACAGAATGAATCAATAGCCATGCTACCTATCATAACAGAGCACATCAGTAGTCCTTGCTACCTTATCGCAAACACATGCTTAGCCAGGCATACACCTAGAGCTTGTGGTCCCTTCTAGGTGGAACACTGGTACAGTAACCCTACCAGCTAGGTTCCCAAAGTGCACGATGGACCAATGAATTTACTCTCATTGGGAAGAGCGTTCTATCCACATGGTCATATGGTTTCATCTTACAAGAATATATTGGTCACAAGACCATCGATATATGTCATAATTTCAATCAATTTAATAAGTAAGAAGCAAGTAGGAATCATGTGTACTTGATCCAAGAAAATTGACCAAGTCAGTACATTACATACATATATGTGATAATCACATGAACAAGTGAGAAATCTCGATTTTAGAATATCATAAATTTTCAATTTATAGCTCAATGATATATTATCAAATATGCAAGAATCATATAGTTGGGCATTTTAAATATTCGGTCATGTTATTTCAAGGAAGTAGCAAACAAATGCAATGTTCATACTTACCTCAACACGGATTTTATCCTTGAATTCCTTTCAGCAATTTGTTCAACTCCAAACTCCTCAATTTCTTTGATTTTCTCTTCCTAAGAAAATTTTCCCCAAATATATAAAATTAGAGTTTTTTCCAATAATATTCAACATGATTTCTGAATATTTAACCATCTTAGAGTTTCTATTCTTAATTTCTAACATCAATTTAATTTATCTCTTAAGGAAAATTCTGCATTTAATTCGAATTTACTGTTTATGTCACTATTCATGTCAGTCCGTTAATTCTGATTCCGCCAATATTAATTACAATGCATAACCTTAAAATGTTTGCAATAAATTCCTTATACCCATAATTAATTATTCCAACTGCCAGACTTAATTAATCTAAAAGGAAAATAAAATTTGAAGAAATTTATCTTATTTATCTAACTCTGAATTTCGTGAAATATCTTGCTTAAATCTAACGATTTCTACCTTAAAATATGCTAATCTAGAGGTCTAATGCATTAATTTTGAATATTAATGCCTTAAACAAGAAATGAAATTGATCTGAGAAGAATAGAAGAAGAACGAAGAAAAGAATAAAGAATATCGTGCAGAAAATCGTCACTGGCCACTGGGTTAAATAGGCCACTGCCCAAAATCCCGCTCGCCTCGCCAACCTGCCTCAGCAATGTTACTTCGCATAAGCCAGCTCGCCATTCTCACTTCACATTTCCCAACTCGCCAAACTGATTCGGTAATGCCACTTCGTAAAAGCCACTTCGCTATTCCAGCTCGCATATGCTGCCTCGCCAAACTCTCCTCACAACTCTTCCTCGCATATGCCACCTCAGCAATGCCTCTTTTCCAACTCGCTTCGCCTATCTCTCTCTTCGCCAAACTCTCCTCGCGAATTGCCACTTCACACATTCCCTCTTATCATATTACCTCTTTGCATAATGCCACCTCGCCTTTTCTCTTTGTCAAATCCTCTTCGCCTATGCTACCTCGCATATGTCTCTTTGACAATTGCCACTTTGGCAATCTCACCCCGTCACTTCGCCACTTCGCATTGCAGGCTCACCAAAAATGTCAGCTTGCATTTTGCCTGCTCACCAAATCCTACTAAGTTAAAACTCTTCCTCGGTAACTTATACTTAACTAGCTCACAATTGAGCTACAAACGTCCAAACTTCCTGATTCTTTTTGCCACTTAAAATATACATATAGAGGCTCAGCATATCCAAAATTTAAATCACATCAACAACTACATAGACCCTGGTGACTCTCTAACTGTCACCCATACTTACTGCCCACAATCCATCCGAACAGGTATGATAAAATTCACTCTCCACTGAGATATACTTATCCAAAAATCCAGAAATTTTACAACCAACAACACAACACATAAAGAAACACTTTTCATGTTCACACTTTTGGCTTAAACTGCCTTAATCATTCCTAGTAAATTCAAACAAACTCAGATTTCCTACAGATATATTAAACCAGACCAGACCTGTTCAAAGAGACATAACTCCTCATACACACAGAATTCTGCCAAGCCATTTTATAAAATTATATAAGAGACATAAATCCTCAATTCTTATGTTTTACACTTTGCCAAATTATTTCTTTAATATCATGCAATCAACCTGCAACTACAACCAGAAATTCTGAATTTCTCAAACATTCATATTTGAAATAAATAAATTCTTCAAACATATAATTAATAAAAATACAGCAAAATGGTAGATATTACAATGCAATAAGCCTATGGAATTATAACTAGGCATTTTATCAAACACATGATGGGTAAGGTTGAATGGGCAATTTGGCTAGGTTTTGGTGCAAAGTAAACAATGCCCATTCAATCAACAATCAAGACACATTATTAACAACACAATAGGCAACAAATATACAATAGTAAACAACATTAAAAGGATCAAAATAGCTAAGGAAACATGAAGAAAACAAAGCAAAATTTCAAAGAGTGAATAGTATCACAAGGTTCGGCCAAACATGGACTTTTTCATATGGTTTCCAAATCAAATTTCAATACTTAGGACATGTTAAATGATACATATAGAACTCACCAAAAACTTCCAATTGCATAGAAAAATTGATTTCCACCAATTTTCTTTAAAAGAGGCAATCTAGGCAATCTTGTGTTTCTTTGTTTTCTACACCAAAATAACCACAAATTCATTATCCATTAGCCTCCAATTAACATATTCTAAGCTCAAATTTCATAAACTAACATTAATTCAAATAGCTAAAGCAAACAACTTCAATTAGGGTTTGTAAAAGAGGGATTTCTATCCATATGCATAAATTGATGCAATCTAACTTAAAACCCATTCAATTCATCATCTAATTCATTTAAATAAACCATAAAATCAAACACAATAATTCCTTAGCTGAAAGTGATGATCTAGCTGAAATGCCTTGGAAGAAATTTCTTGGTTTTTTTTAAGTTTTCCAAGCAATTCAAAGATGGGAAACAAGAAATCAAAGATTGATTTGAAGTTTTCTTTGATTTTGCCTTAAGAAAGAACTTGAAAATGGAAGGAGAAATGAGGGAGGAAGTTCGGCCAAGGTGGAGGAAGAAGAAGAAGATGAGCAAAATCATTCTAAGGCATGCTTATATATTAAGCAAAATGAAAAATTATATTTTGGTCATTAAACATTCAAGTAATTATACTTTGACCCCAACTTCTTCTGTAATTTATGCTGACAATTCTGTTGAGAATTGGATTTCAAAGTAGCGATTCAAAAGGCTTATTTTAATTTGTACTTATTTATAAAAATAGTTTCAGAATCAATCTGAAACTCAGACGGACCAATTTTCACTATTCCCCTCGAAGTTCCATTTATTTATGATTTTGCCATCAATTACTTTTTCAGTGTTCCTAAATATTTTCACTTCTTTATTTTTACCAAAATTACATATGCATTTATGTGATTTTTTATCCCCTGATCAGAATCAGAAATTCATCTGTTGACCGGACTGTTAATTTCTCGGCAGTGTTCCTGACACCGTCAATTTCCGGAAAAGTATTACATTCGCTTTCTCACTGTGTCTCTAAAATTATTTCTCATCATTTCAATACCTTTAAATCACATATTGAGAATTAGATCATGCATATAAGATATAATTTCCTAGAGTATTACAATATATCTCTCTATTCTTATCATATATCTTACATTTCTAATCAATTTATAATAATCCATCAATTCCATCATTTAACAAATAACATTTATGTATCACTATTTCACTATACGTACATATATAAATACATACATTCAGTAACTATTGAAATCTCCATATTCCTATATTTTATTCCATTGTAACCCATAACTCTACTTTCCTTCAATATTATAAATCTATGATTATACATAATATTTCCAACAATTTATTTTAAATTTCTATTATAAAATATTTTTTTTACATCACATCATCATATAACCCTGTATGCCACTATCTCATGATCTCCAATAAAATTCTTCTTAATCTCTATAGACTTGCACATTTTCCATTCCTTCATCATTATTATTCATTACCTATACTTCAAACTTTTTTATTTCATCAATTTCAACTTGTGACTTCAATAGATGTGCCAAAGTATCAAATTTAATTTAGAACCCAACTCATATTGGGTCATTCCCTCATAGTGGTAACATTCATTAATTTAGAACCCAACTCATACTGGGTCATTCCCTCATAATGGTAACATTCATTCCTCAATTAAACATACATCTCATTGATTAAAACCTAGGGTGTCCATTTAGTCATCAGTGCATAAGTATTTATTGGGTTTTAATAGTCAACAATCAATTTTCTTATAACACATCCTTAAATCTTGTATCATTAACATCTCAATATTTATAACCTAATTACTTAGTTTGATTCACAAACAATTATACTATGAATCCATTACTGCCCTTATCATTAATTACAACCTCAATTCATGATTAGTTGTCAATCGTTATTTTACTTAATCACTATGACCTTAATCCATTTCTATTCATGCCATTTATTTTGTAATATAAGATCACTAATTAATATTTATATTTATATTTTTTTTAATCTCTATAGCTCTCAATTTATTATTAACGATTTAATGATAAACCTACTCTTATTATCCATTAATATCGATATAACAAAATTTTCACTACTATCTATCTTTATCAATATGAATACATCATAATTATATACTTTAATTTAATATACATAAATCGTACTACTCATTTCATTCCTAACACTAAACCATATTTATTTATTCACTATTCCATACTAATATTATCTAATGATTCTTCTTATATTCTTTAATATTATATACTTAGTCACTATAGTATTATATTTATTAAATTCATACATCATTAATCTTATCTTAAATTTCTAATACTTAGATAACCATATTTTATTACTATTATCAAGATATTTTTAATCTTAAAAGAATATTAATTATTACTACCATATTTCTCTTGTATCCTCGTATGTTTAAACTCTTTCACTGTTATTCTTCTAACCTTAGCCTATACATCACTGTCTTAAGCTCTAACCATATCATTCCTCAATAATTTTCAATTTCATTATTTACCCTTCTTTCTCAATATGTTATATATCCAGCTTACATTATCATTTTTAACTCTAAATTTAATCATACAATTCTTGATCAATAATTAGTAGCCATATCTTTCTTCATTTCTATAAACTTTAATTCATTACTTATTATCACTTACACTTATACTTTAATCAATATTCTTAATCTCTTAGACTTTCACGTTAGTGCACCTTATATCATCTCAACTAAAAACTCTAATTTCTTCATTATCTTAAATCATTAGTCAACTATGATTTCTTTATCAATTCATTTCAAGTCTTCTCAATGAACCATTCATGTATCACTTCCTTACTTAACCATATATATATCAATAGCTTGAAATTTTTAATTTAACTACTTTCCCATCTTATAGAACCTTTGTCAATAAACATATTATTTAATCCGGTATCATTATCAATCTTACAACCATAATCCTTCGTATCGATGTCATTTATTTCATTTCTTGATCATCTAAATATCTTTTTTTTTTAACACAACTTCAAGAAATTAATTCTTTAATCATGATCTCTTATTAACCACAATTTTATCTCATTCTGATTATAAATCTTGCTACCATTCTTAATCAATATTCTATGTCTCCATTTTAATGTACATATCGTAATCATTATCTCATAAAGACTAGCGTCCAATCAATTGTAATAACATAGTCCATCAGTACTATCTTCTTTATATTTCCACCATTGTCACATTTCTTTATTTGAATCAATTATAAAGTTTTTACTAAGTTATTAGATGCAACGTCCATACTTATCTCTGACTCCAACATGTACTTTTTATACTAAGTTAGTACAATCTTATCATAACTTTATTTATTCTTATCAAGCCTTGAAATTCTTATTTTAGTAATGCTTGCACATCTATTATAACCCATTAGATGTCTCTTCCCTTATTTCTATTTATCTTGAATAGTGTAAATCCTTTACTTGGTGCACAAATCTTTTACTTCCATTTAAAGTTAACCTTGATATTCTTATATACTTTTCATTACTATTTTCTCATTCCATTTAATCCATATTAGAGCTATGCACTTCATGTGTCAACGCTTCCTCACTTGATATCATTTGTTATTCATTTCTTTATCCATACCTTGAATCTTTATAGAATCATATCTAACTAAACCGTTAATTTTGATCGTTGTGGATTTCCCTTTAACATTTTTAATGACCATACCTAATACAACCTTTAAACAACTCTTTATACACACACTCCCAATCATGTTACACTGTATTCTATATTTTTAGAAGAGTCAATTAACTTCCAATATGATTGCATTCCTTACTTTATTATACTTCCAAAATAAAAATATTTTATTCTTTCAATTCAATAAGTCTTACCCTTGAATTTTGATTAAACACTTTTAAATTCAATATCAAAGAAACCTCAATACCTTTTTAATAGTTAATGTGTTAATTTTACTTAATCAATTTGTAACTTAATTCATTATTAACATACATTCCATTATACTATTAAACTCTAGTTTATCAATTCTAGCTTCATCCCATCTTTATATATACAAGCCTCTTCACATTAAAAACTACATAAATAATCATTACATGCTCATAATGTTAACTCCCAATCATTCATGAGTTCTTCCTTAACCGCTTTAAATCTTAGTTCATTACTAACTATCAATCATTTCAATTACATCATAAAAACCCATTCACAATATCAATATATGATCAATCTTTATCATTCACTTACTTTCTCTATTCATATTTAACAAATATATCAAGCGAACTTTCTGTCTAAACTCTATGTACCTCACTACTTCTTCTAAGCGGCACATTAACTACAAGCAATAAACATAGAGAATATATATTAATTATTGAAAATGTAGATTAGCATACATAACAAATGATTGATAATTGATGATACAATAATTCTTGTTGCTCTATGGTTCACTTACATCTAACGACACGGTCACATCCCCCACTTAGGAAAATGCGACGGTCCTATGATATATGTAAGTGTAAGGCCCCCTAAACTTATAGAACCCAATGCAATAAATTTTACAGAAATTTCGCTATAACTTCCCTATAAATTTATGCTTATACTCGGGACCCATGTGCCTCTTCTCAATAATAACAATAACAACCTGCAGAAGAAATGACACTTCTAAACTTCCATCCTTAACCCCCGAATCTACCATATATATCAATTAATATCATAATACTTCAATAAAACAATTCATAAAATATTATCCACTTTCACTAATTATAGTGCACTGTATATTTATAATAAATTAGAACTATTATAATTTACATATACTAAAATATTACTGCAAACCAACAATTATGAATCATAGAGCACTATGGGAATAAACATAAAGGAGTTTACATAGATACAAGGGGTTTCCAACTCTAGAGGAGAAGATGGTTGGAACCCCAGCTAACTACTAATCCCTTAAAAATTTTAAACCACAAAAAGATGAGATAATACTCAGTGAATAACATATATAACACCTCCTTGGTGAGGTTAAGGTATAAGAATGAAAGGGAAAGATGGAAGTAGCCAAAAAGCCATGCAAAGAAAAAGAAAAAGAGAAGGAAGCAAAAGAGACGAAGGGGAAAATCAAATAATTCATTAAAGAATTCCTAAAGGTAATTCCTAAATTCAACTTGTAAATTTAAAATTATGAGTTTAAATGATAGTTTAGGGGTTAAATTGGTATAATATGATGTTTAATTAAGAAGTTAAAGCATGACAATGAAAAATTAGTTCAAGATTAAATTTAAGTTAGTAAAAGGAAGAAAAGTTAGAAAAACATATAGAAATTCTGAAATTTCGTAAGTGTGGATATAATCGTGGAGGTCAAATTTTGTAGCCTTAAAGAAAGAATTTAACAAAGTTTAAAACATAAAAGTTATAGATATATATGTTTAAATTATACACCTTTAAGAAATTTTTGTCAAATTCATACTGTGTTAGGAGATATTTGTCGTTGATTAGTACTGACTCGGATTAGGATTTTTACTGAGAAACCCTATTGAGTTTGAGATTTTGGGAAAGATTAAAACATGAAAAATATTTCCTTATGTCTTAGCTAAATTTTAGTAAAAACAAAAAAATCATTTGGATACCTACACATTAAGTTACAAGTGAAAAAGTAGAGGTTGCTCGGATAAAAGTTTCAATAAAGAAAACAAAATTCAGGACATTATTTGAAATTCTAGCATAAATTGTATAGAGCTTAAAAAATCTAATTTTTAGATATGTTAAAACCTCATATGTCTAGTTTAAGTAAAAAAAATAATTGAAATAATTGGATAAGTATAATTAGAGAAATTGCTAAGTGAATCTGGACTGCCCAAGTAGGAAATGAGAGGGAAAGATACAATTTAAAAGCACATTGTATGAAATAAAGTAAATTGAGAACTAAAACTCTTTAATTGCCTTGTAGCTTCAAAGGACAAAGATGTCACAACCCACACTATAGGGCTGTGATGGTCCTAGGGCACAGGAATAAATCACATAACCAGTACCACGAAGAACCCAAGTTGTATGCTTTCATTTCACTTAATCATTTTTATGACATATTTATTTTATTTTTTTAAAAACACTTTGAGTTTTACAGAAAATCAGACAGAGTCTCCTCTGTAATATTAACATTGCCCAAATAGAAAAACATAACAAAGCACTTCTAATGTCAATATCAAATCCCAATTCAACCTCCAATACACAACTCACATCAGTTCTTACTT
>CANXYC010351279.1:0-27269 GCA_948193065.1 Aleurites moluccanus | reverse complement strand
TGTATGAACATGGAAATTTATGATGTTATATTATTGGTATTTATGAGTATAGTAATCTGTGAGTTCTACGGGTTTATGGTGGCCTTAAGCCTACCCTTGCCCTAGGACCGTCGCACCACTGGAGTTGGGGTGTGACATCATCACATATATCTTCTATACTATCAACATATGTGCTCTTATTTTCATTTTCTTCTGCTTCTGCTTTTGCTTCTTCCACTTCTGAAAAACTATCACTAGTACTTTTTACTTCACATATTTACTACCACATTACTATCACTACCTAACTCTACACCATTATTAACTCTAGAGTTGATAGTAGGCACATTATTTACTTCATATATGTGTTCATTTAATCCTATAACTGGCATACCACTCTGTTGTATGTATGCACCTTCTCCTGTTACATCATCTTCTATAACTTTATATTGCTGATGTGCTAGAACATCAGCTATTTGTTCATTATAGCTATTTGTTCATTATACACATCACTTACTTCTAAAGGCTCATCACATATATCTTCTATACTATCAACATATGTGCTCTCATTTTCATTTTCTTCTGCTTCTGCTTCTTCTACTTCTAAAAAACTATCACTAATACTTTTTTACTTTACTATTTACTACCACATTACTATCACTACCTAACTCTGCACCATTATTAACTCTAGAGTTGATAATAAGCACATCATTTACGTCATATATGTGTTCATTTAATCTGATAGCTGACACACCACTCTGTTGTATGTATGCACCTTTTCCTATTACATTATCTTCTACAACTTTATCTTGCTGATGTGCTGGAACATCAGCAAAATGCACTGAAACATCAACAGGATATTGGACATATAAATGCAGCACATCCTCATGCTTTGCTTCCTTCGCCACTTCTAAAATATCTTATCACTCAACAATCTAAACTCATGTACAAATACAATGCATCCTCAAATACATTGCCTTAATATTTGTATACCCAAAATCTACACAGTAACCTTAAAACTCAAACATTGATAGTGTATTAGTGTCTATTGTAGTAGTGTAAGCTTCATCTCCTCCAATATACCTAGGTTTTGGATCATTTACAAAAATGCCCCTATGATGCCAATGTAAATCCACCAACTTATCTCCCATTGTTACCTAATTAATAATAAATAATTTAAAATTATCTTTGTTATAAAAAGAGCAGTGTTTAGTGTACACAACAACATGTAATTTTTAACTTTTTCACATATTGCAATCCCAAATGCAATAAAAAATACATAATAAAAAGCTAGCATATTTCACTCACAAATTATACCCCCAATGTTCCATTTTATAACCAAAACAAAAAACCTAATAAAAAGATAATTTTCTTCAATATAAATAAAATTTTCATTACACATTGAAATTAAAATGTCTATTGTATCACAAATCGAACTCTCATTCAGAAAAAATCAAACAAGAAATCTAAAAATATTACCATTAACTGAAACTCATTATTTATTTTTTCAATCTTATATAACATAGTAATTCAACTACAAAAATTTACACTTGTTCTTATTTAAATTGATTCTTCACATGATTTACTGCTTTTGAAATAAGAATTCTATTAATTTTGTATATTGCAATTCAAAATCCCAATTAATGAAGTTGTTGATAAAAAGTCAATACCCAAAATTTCTTTTTTATCCTCCTCATTCATTGATTTAGTTAGGGTTATAATAATAATTTCACTCCTTCATTCAGTTTTGGTTGGAATCGAAAATGATGATAGGGAAAAAAATTCCACGTAAGCAAAAAATGATTAAAATACTATAATTTTGTCCACCTCATCATACATGTAACGTACGCGCATTAGCTCTGGATATTTAGGAGTAAAAAGTTTCATTTTCTCTTGTTTGAACATTGAGTTGGTTACTTTAATAGTTCAGGGGACAAAATGACTAAACGTGATAAGTTCAAGGGAAAAATATGCATTTGGCCATATTAATGTTATAATAAATTAAACTTAAATATATAAAAGTAGTGAAGTAGTGGGATAGATCATGAAATATCCACATTAATCTATATATTTATAATAAATACTCATTTTATGATAACTTGTTAGGCAGTTAATAACATATCCCATAATTAATATTTTTAACTTATATGGTTGCTAAAATATGACCTGCTAATAAACTATAAAGTATGTATTTTTTCATGTGTATAGT
This sequence comes from Aleurites moluccanus, assembly GCA_948193065.1. NCBI lineage: Eukaryota > Viridiplantae > Streptophyta > Magnoliopsida > Malpighiales > Euphorbiaceae > Aleurites > Aleurites moluccanus. Next base: position 25,084 of record CANXYC010351279.1, on the reverse strand, counting down.
TGTATTTAGGATATAGGTCGGCTATGTTATACCCATTATCCTTGAACTTACCTTTTAATTCATCGTTATCCTTAAATTTAGATTTGTTGTGCAAAAATCCTTTGACTTTGATTTAATCTCACCGGTTATCCTTTTTGAACGTTTTCCGTCAAAGCCTCAGATGAAAATGTGATGTGGCCTCCATTTATCATTTTTAAATGTTCGCTTCGCTCCTTCCAATACTCCACGTAAAATATCCCTTAACTCCACTATTAATTTCCACACACACTTAAGATTTTACTCCTCTCCTCCATTCTTCTTTTGTATTTCAGCTCCAAATTATCCCAAAAAATGAAACTCTCAAAATTTAAAGCTAAACAACCACCACCCTTCTCCATAGCCGCCGCCCGTAACCACACAAAAAATGAAGCTAAAAGTCACACCTTCAAATCACTCAAGAATAAAAGTACCGCACTACACTCACTTACATGTCCTTCCATCAGTAACCACACAAAAAGCTGCTCAATCGCCACTATAGCCAACCCCTACAATCACCATCCTGGAATTTCACCTACAAAATAACAATCAATCTCTAATGAAGCTACCCCTCCCTTCATTTGTAAACGAAAATACATATACAATCTTAGCTCACCCAAACTATTATCTAATTAAGAGAGGTTTCTCTTCCATTGGTAGTTTTCGTGTTTACAACGGTTCAATCTCACCGCCTCTTTATAAATCAGTCAGATTATGGCTATGTTTAGAATAAATTTTGCGAGGCAATTACTTAACCAAATTTTGGGTTTCTTTGCTCTTGTTGATTTTTCTTTATTTGTTTAAGTTTGAGTCAGGGGAATTTGCCCCTCAATGACCTGGCTGTACTGGGAGACCTCTTACTAGATTAGACTCTATCAAGCAAGCTATTCGTCTTCATCAATTGCAAGTTCTCCATCAACCCTAATATTAAACCCCAACCCAGCCATGGATCTTGCTCCATTGTTTTCTCCACTACCCTCTCCACCACTGCTATCGCCACTGTCACTCTTCAAATACAAACCTGATAAAACCCCAGTAGCATCTCTACAGGCATCTTTAACACTCGAATCAAAATTCTTCAATCTCTTAACAATATGGGCAATGATTTTCGTTAAATAGGGCAATGTCAAATTGCAATGAGATTGGCAAGTATGAGAAAGCAAATGCAAAGATTATTTCTTTACAATTGGTTTAACATTGGAGGAATCAAAGAGTGAGTCATAAAGGGAATTGAGGAGCATAGGAAGCACTTCAGGTGAGATAGATTGAATAATGGAGTAAAGGTCTTCGAGGGCCATTCGATGGGTATTATGAAATTAGGGATTTCAGTTTAATCAAAAGAGGGAAAGAAAAAAAATGGGATGAGAGAGAGAAATAAAGCAAAGTGCACGTGGGTGGTAGTTGGTAAGTTGTGGGTATGTTGAGATAGAGCTGTGGGTTTGTTGAGGTGGAGTTTTGGGAGTGGAGAATCATGTTAAAAAAATATTAAAAGCAAGCTACATCACATTTATGCCTGAGGTTTTGATAGAAAATGTTCAAAAAATTAACCAGTGTGATCAAATTGAAATCAAAGAATTTTTATCGAATAAATTGAAGTCTAGAGACAAAGATAAATTAAAAGGTAAGTTAGGGACCATGGTATAATTTAACCAATGTAGGCCCTCAAATAATTTTCTTGATGTCTTGATATAACCTCTAAACCACTGGGGTTGCTAGGATTTGTTTCACTCATAGTCCTTCAACTTCATGTTTAATCACTTTATGGTCCTTTAACTTTAATTTATAACAGTAAAATCCTTCAACTTTAATTTTCAAAATATAAAAGTCCTTTCTAGAAAATAAACTAACATTTGATTATATTTTGGTCTCTGATTTTTAAAATCTTTTTCATTAAGGTCCAAAAATTTATTTTTTCTGTTAGTTTATAGATGAAATTTTTAGAGGGAATTCTTTAGTCCCTAGAATAATATATAACAGAATAAAATACTTTTTGATTACGCAAAGAAGGGAACACCCCTTGATACAGTGGGAATATTCTTAGGTTTGTGGAAAAATTAAATATAAGGACGAGATAATTAGAATTGATTATATTTATAAAAATGCTCCCTTAGAAAATAGTATTGCCCATGAATATTATGGTATATCTGATATAATCGAATTTCTAGAAGGAAAGTATTATGTATTTAGTCAACTAGCCATTATAGATCAAGATACTCCTTTAGTGACTTCTAAAACTTCTAACTGGAGAAATAATCTTAAAAAGGATTATTTAATTTAGAAAAGATTGCACTTCAGAAGGATTAACTTTTTTCTTGCTCTTTGAGAAAATTCTCCAGGTTTAGACAGTTAGGTAACATTTTTAAAAGAACGAGAAAGAATTGCAAATACATCCAGTGCTAGTAATTCTATATAAATATGTAGAAGGAAGATAGAAAAGAAAGTGTTAGCTCAAATCTTTCATAATTGACTTTATTTCAAAATATTCATAATGAAGTGAGCCTTCTCCTTGAGCAGTTGCATGCAAAAGGAAACGTAGGTGATTCACCATAACAGAGAAATGCCTTAGCAAAAGAAGTAGGAAAATTGGTGAATGAAAGGCTCGATTCAATTGAGTGAGAAAGAGCTTTGAAAAAATCTATCAGATCCTCAAAGTCTCTTTCTGAAAAAGAAATTTTGCAATTAAGGAAAGACAAAATAGTCCCTTTTTATTACTGATCCTGACATAAGAGCTGCTAACCAAGATAGTAGCAAAGCAACTGAAGACCTTAGAAAATCTTTAGGTCTGGTAGAAGAAAATCCTTTACATTTAGATGATAGAATATTTAATGAGCTTCTTGCTACAAAGAGGGCAAAATATAAGGCTAATTATCCCCATAAGATAAAATTAGAATTTCAACCTAGGGATAATCCATTAAGGCCAGTTATTACCCTGGCAGCTTTTCTAAATCTAGACTGTGAAAAGCATGCGTCTGAGAGAAGAGATGAGTGAATTACTATGGTCAAGTTTACAACTAGAGAAGGTAGCTACTCAACTGAGGCCACCTATGAACTTTGCAAAGCCACCATGGTTGGTAATGCTCAAAAATTTTGCGATCAACTAGTAGTTCAAACCTCTATTAGAGATGAAATTAGAAAAACAGTTATTGTAGATAAGCTTCTAGCTATCATCGTAGATGCCCTAAAAAGAGAATTTTATTGTTTCTCAATTTCAACTGAGTTATTAGAAAGATAATAATCTTTAATGGCATTAATGAAACTACAGATATGTGACATGTGTTATTTTGACAACTATGAATGTGAATTCCAAAAGTATTATTACAATATTGATCTTAATGCTCAAAATTACATGTCAATATTATTTTTTGCTAAGCTCCTAGAACCATGGCCAGAAGTAGCAAAAAATGCCTATCAACTCCTCCTAAATGAAGAAAAAGTGGTAGATGGATTAGGAGGTAAGATACAGGCAGTTAGGTATGCCTTAAGAAAGGCATATACTAAACTTCAAGTAAGACAAGATGTAAAACGTCTTCCTTATTTGAACAAGAGTTGTTGTTCTCAGATTGAATATGTTCCTGGTAGGTATGGGTGTACTACAACAAATGAGAAAGGAATAGGAAAAAGATCTGAAACATGATATTCTTCTTATGATATCAAAAAGAAAAGGTTTAAATGATATAGAAAAAGAAGAATATCGAAAAATGATAGAAGCAACAAAAAGAGAATTAATAAACCTTCTAGGTTTATTAGAAGGAGAACCAACCTTAGGGATAAAGACAGAATATAAGCCTTTAAGAAAAAATATGGTAGAGCCCCTAAGTATCCACAAGGGAAACCTTTTAGTAGTTGTTCTTGTTGTTGGATTTGTGGTTTAAAAAATCACAAAACAAATGTTTGTCCATAAAAAAGCAAGCGAAAAGAAAATCTTAGAAGAATTTTCTTCGAATATGAGAATCTTGTCTATAAGCCAAGAGAAGAAGATGAATATTCTGACATAAATTATGAAATAGATTCTATTATGAAGTAGTTTCTGAATATGAAACTGATATAGATGAATCTGATCTTTGGACAGCCCAGCTATTCATGATGAATATGGAAGAAAGGCCCATAAATGAAGAGACGATCCCTTTAGATACTTCTCTGGTGTAGGAAAAATCTTTCCAGTACGATAATCTGTCCAAAAGATGCCTAAAATGGAAACTCCCAAAGGTAGACATCAATACTATTTACAACAAATCTAAATTCAGTTTTAGGTCCATAGTAGATGTCTCCCAGTCAGAATCTACAGCTCAGGTTTCTAGTATAGAACTAGAAACGTTGGACATATTTTTGATCAATTTAGCAAAAATAAGGGAATTGGTAACTAAATCAAAGGGAACATATCAATATATTCATATTGGTCTTGTCCAGGTAGGACTAATACCGCTATTCAATTTGCCAACTGATAGTCCTATGATAGCAGCTGTGTTAGACAAAAGATGGAATTTGTTCCAAGACCAGCTAATATCAGGGGTCCAAACTAACCTTGCACATGGTCCAGTTTGGTTCCAGACTTATCCTAACTATATGATATCATTAAGGGATAAGTGTTTGGGTAATTCTTTATTACTAAGGATTAAATCCATGAATATGAATAGAATGAATTCCTAGGCTAAATATTTAATATATCACACTAGGATAATTTTTAGACTGATTAATACAACCAATCCTGGAGTGAGGAATATCTCTAAAATCATAGAGTTATTCGATGAAGGTTCAGATAATTATAGGCAGTTCCATAAAAAAGAAATTAATCCTCTAGAGTTATCCTGACCTAAGAGTTGGGTTCTCCAAGAACCAGTAAAGATACTAAGGTCAATAGGTTCCTCTCAAATCACACAAAGGGATAGAAATATCACCTTAAATCTAAATGAGCCTATGAGAAATCTTAAGATTTCTCATCCTCCTAGGAGATCATATCATATCCTTCGGTTACCTATAAGTAATTCCACTTCATCAGTAATCAGAGAAGAAGTTCCTAAGACACCAGTCCAAAAGGAAGATACACAATCATCTTCCGATGGTAGAACCATTGTAGAATATAGGAATATAAACTTACCTGTATATGAAGATGAAGAAATTAGGAAAAATGCAAGAATGGTTAAGCATCTAACACTAGTCCCTGAGGTTGTAAAAGAAATACAAAAAATTTCTTAGCAATGGTTAATTCCTTTTGAGGAAGTTTGGACAATGGTATATCCTGATACCATGGCATTATCAAAGATATTCAGTACAGAAAAATCAGGTTTGAGTGTATACATCTCTTTAACATTTAAATTTTCTGGTTATTATGATTACTCTTTGGATGCGTTAGTTGCCACAAGTGCAACAATAACTAGTGCTAGACCCAATGCACTCCCTAATGAATGGTGGAAACCATTGACCCAGCCTATGATACTACGTATGACAGATGAAAAAATGACTTGGTGACACAATTTGCAAAACAAGTTCATGTTATCATAAGTGGACAAAAGTTTACTATTGATAAGGTCATGGCATTCCTTTATTTAGATGCAGATATTATTTTAGGAAATGCTTTCCTAAAGGGGCAAAAAGAAAATAAACCTTTTGTGCAGGATGATAATTAAATCTCAATTGGAGGTGTAAAAATCACATCTCTGACAAATTCTATGAATAAATTAAAATTTAGTTTTTATCCAGTTAAAGTATCAGAGTTCTGTAGATCTATGCCATGTGAACAAGCATTCAGAGTGCAAACCCAGCGTGGTGAAACTTGGCTAGATTGTTTATTTGATGAAGAGTCAAAGAATAGCTCTTGGTATGAAGAATTGTGTTTTAAAGCACAATGTGTGATAGAGAAACCTATTACACAACCCCAGCTGAAAGGAACTAAATGGGAGAAGTTTATTGTAAAATTAGCTGATAATTTTAATGAAGATCCGCTAAAGTTATGGGTGCTAAATGGCATAATTGCTAAAGTAGAACTGAAAAATCCCCACACTATCATCAGAACCAGAAATATAACATATACTAATAAAATGATAGAGGAATTTGACAAACAGACTCTTGAATTGCTCGAAAAAGGTTTGATTAAGGATAGCAATAGCCCACATGCTAGTCCAACTTTTATGGTAATAAACCATGCAGAGCAATTGCGGGGAAAAACATGAATGGTTATAGACTATCTTCAGGTAAATAAAGCAACAAATGATGGTAGTTATAAGATCCATACAGCAGGAGATGTCATAGATAGGGTAAGTCTTAAACAACATTCTATCTTTTCTAAATTTGATCTAAAAAATTATTATTGGCAAGTAAAGATAGAAGAAGACTCTGTAGCCCTAACAACCTTCAATGTACCTCAAGGGATGTATGAATGGTTGACAATGTCATTCGGCTTGAAATATACTCCAAGCGTGTTTCAACGCAAAAAGGACAATGCCTTTAAAACATTAAAAAAAATTTGTGTGGTTTATATAGACGATGTGTTAGTTTTTAGTAATAATGAAAAATAACACATGAGTCACCTTGAACAAGTGACTAATATCTTCAAATATGAAGGTATGATTTTATTTGAAAGAGAGATAGAATGGATTAAGGAAAATACAAACTTTTTAGGAATGAAAATTGAAAAAGGAAAAATTAAACTACAAAGCCACATTTCTAAAAAACTTATTAACTTTCCTGACGAACTAGAAGATAGGAAGTAAGTACAAAGATTCTGCGGGCTTGCTAGAAAGTTCGTAAAAAATCTTTCTAAAGACCTAGGAAGAACTGAAAAACTTATTAACTTTCCTGATGAATTAGAAGATAGGAAGCAAGTTCAAAGATTATGCGGGCTTGCTAACTATGCTGGAAAGTTCATGAAAAATCTTTCTAAAGACCTAGGAAGAATATCATAGGAAACATCTGATAAAGTTCCTTAGTTTTGGGATAATGAGGACACTCAGGCTGTCATCTAGGTAAAAAATAAAATGAAAAATTTACCTTGTCTTAATTTACCATCAGATACAGATGAGTTAGTCCTAGTGGCAGATGCTTCAGAAAAATTCTAGGGAGTAGTATTAAAAATCAAAGGTAGCAAACCAGAAAAAATTTGTAAATATTGGTCTGGAACCTTTAAAGAATCCAAAATTAATTATCCAATCCATGAAAAGGAAGTCTTAGCAGCTAAAAATGGTATAAAAGCCTTTTACATATTCCTGACTCCTAAGAGATTTATAATTAGAACATATTCAACCTATGTAAAAAGATTTATTAATCTGAATCTTAAAGAGGCTAGACAAACTAGACTTTTAATATTGTAAGAATGGTTTAGCTATTACAGGTTTGATATTGAATACATTCCTTCTGATAAAAATGTAATAGCTGATTCTCTTTATCGTGAATTGTTTAATTTTACAGATGGATCCTGCCGCTAAAAATAAGCTATATTGGATTTGTAAAAAGAAGGTTACACTCAAAAACATTGCCCAAAGAAAGTCGAGAAAGGGAGTAAAGACTCCAAGAGCGATGGCTCTGGTTCTTCAAGAACGAAAAGAAAAGCTGTAGCATCGAAAGATGTTATATGCTAGATATGTGAATCTCAAGGACATATCTATACAGAGTGTTCTAAGATGAAGCCAGTGAGTTCGAAAGGACTAGTTAGTCCAAAAAAGGCTAACGAAAAGTCAAAGGAGAAATCATTGAATCAAAAGAATAAAGAGAAAAATCCTTTAGCGCTAAAAGTGCGAGTCCCTGAAGATTTTTACGAAAAGCAGCAAAAAAACTTGGTCTTACTCCTAAACAGGTAAAAAGATTCAGAAAAGAACTTCATTAAAAGGATGAAGGTGAAATGGCCATTATGGGAAGGCCACAATGCCCAACTCCTTCATAGAAGGGTAGCCATGATGGCTCAAAGAAGGTTGGTGGAAGTGCCAGTAAACCTTTAGTAGTTCCAAACCAAAAGACTAGTGGAAGTGCCAATGAATCTAGAGTTCTAAACCAAGAGGCTTCTAAAAGTGCCAGTGAATCTTTATCAACTCCAAATCAACAGGCTAGTGAACGTGCCAGTAAATGTTTAAAAGTTCCAAATCAAACTCCTTTACAAGAGGAGAGTTGTAAAAACTCTAATGATATGTCAAATCATAAATACAAGGCTAGTGGAAAGGCCAGTGAATCTTCATAGATTCAAACCAAACTTGTGAAGAGGATAAAGCTGATAAAAGCTTTGAGATTTGGAACAACTGAATTCAAAAAATAGGAAATCCAACAATCTTCAAAGGAGATCACAATGAAAGAATCCGAAAATAAATATGATGACATTCATAAAGATCATAATGGTAGATAACTCTGAGGTTTCAAACATTTGCAAGGATGCAAATGCCTAGTACTTCATAAAGTAAGACTATGGTCTTTCAAAAGACGGATCTATGTTGTATTCTGGATTACATGGAGGATTAACTAAAAGAAACTTCCAGCAACTATAACACTTTATAGATGAAGTTGTTTCATATATTTCATATTTAGAAAAACAGCTTGAAATCCACAAAAAGGATGAAGAAAATTTCCTTCAGTTAGTAATGGAAAGGGATAAACTTCTTAATAAAATGAGTTCATAAATTTCGCAAGAAGTGGCCTCAGAAAGATTAAGAAAGTGGACTCGATAGATCATTCTCTCAAAGAGTGTTTTATGTTATATCCATACATCCATTGGCAAGAATATAAAGGTCTAAATTTGAGAATTTCCTCAGAAATGATGAAAGATTGTCTCCGCTACACAGATGCAGGACTGACATAAATTATCGAAATTAATAGAAATGATAATGATATGTGTAAATCACTTCCAAATATTGTGCAGGAATCCTTAGAATTCTTGTGTTCAGACTCAAGAATAATTATCAGTTATATTATTAGCACAATTATGGATTGTGGTGAGGATGAAACTGTTCGTTATCCTTATCAAATTTGGGATCTCCGTCCTTTTATGGCTAAGGAATTTGTTCACCCACAGAAGGTTAATAATCAAAACTTAAATTTTTATTTTACCATGTATAAAGAAAACAAGATTATTACCTAAGATGTGATAATTGAAAATTTCAAAGTTAGCATAGAGAAGGCAATCTATGCAAGTGATTATGTCCTTCTCGGAGATGGTAAAGTATTTGTTACTATCTGGTCCCATAAACTCCTATTCCAAGAGTATTGTCCATGATTAAAGGACGAGAAGAAGCACAAAAATTATTTCTGAGACTAGTGAATTTAGATCCAAGTCTGGATTTCCAACCTGAAACCATGAAGGTCTGAAAAAAAAAGTTGCTCAGTTTATAGAGCAACGTGTTGCAGAAGAGATGGCTAGGGATTATGCAAAATTAAGAGAAAGCATGGATGCCCCAGTCAGCAACACACATATGAAATGACAAAAAATGTCATCCATGACGTCAGCCCTAGCGTGATAAATGAGGAATTGCTTTTCAGAAGTAGCTGCAGATATTAAAGCACTATCAGCCAAAGTAGCTTTAAAATTTATGGTCCCAATGAAAAGAACTTATCTCTAGATAATGACTGACTCCTTAGCTGTAAAATTAAAGCAGTCATTGTCTTTATTATTATATTGAATACAGCTAAAAAATAGTACCAGAGGCACTAGCTGTCCATTTATTTTTGTAGTTTTGTAAAGCTGGCATACTATTCCAGCTACCTATCTTAATTATTATACTGTGTTAATTATTTTTCTTTTGAGCTAGCAAACAATAATATAGACACCAGTTTCGTTTGTAAAAAGTCTATATATACCTCTTTAGCTTATTGAAGAAGGGGAGCGAAATGAAATACAAAGTTTTTTTAAGAAAAATCTTTTTCAAGTTTTTATCTGTATGATAATTTTGCTTTTATATACATTTCATCCTTCAAAACGGTCTGTTATCCAAGAGTGTTGCAATAAGACCTAACCAAGAAAGGACAATAAGTCATATTATCCATACCTCTCTGAAGGTATTGTTGGTGACGAGCTTGGAAGGAGGGCTTAAGCTGTTGCGAAAGCTTAGTGGACCCGATCTACAAAGGTATATATATTATAAATGTTTTAAGTTTATATTTAAACGTTTATATCTTCCAACCGATCTGCTAATAGAAATTAGTTTAGAGGTCTAGTTTTAACTCAAGTTAGGAGGGAAGAGTTGAGTGCCAGTATTAAATTACAAGATCCTTTCTTTGCTTTATATGAACAAAGAAAAAGAGAATTACCTATTACTATAGAAATGATTGAAAGACTTGAGAGGCCTAATAAAAAAGACATTGAACTTAAAAATTTTCTAAATGAAGAATTAGAATTAAATAAATTTTATTATCTAGAAAAGCTTGGTGCTTTTGCGCAATTGCTGGATGACCAGTAATTTTTTCGATTGTTCTTATCCTGATTGTCATCATCTAAATCACAGTGTAGGCAAAGATCCAGTGATAAGATTATTAAATTCTATTATACATCGTTTAGACTCTCTAAATAATTTTAAAGACAAGTTATTTAAAAATCTAGAAGAGTTGATTTTTAGACAGAGTGATTTTGAAATTTTTTTTTGTCTGTGAATAAAGATCTTTTGGGTTTTGTTACAAGTTTTTACTATCACAATGAGTATGAGAAACTGAAAGAAATTAGAAATAAAAGAAAAACTTTTTGAAAATCTCTAAAAGTAGTTCTCTGTAATTCTGCCTATTAACAAACTGATTAGAGAAAGAGCAAACTCACCCTAAATGATATCAAAATCAAGTTAAAGAGAAAAAGAAATTTTTAAATTTCTTTAAAAAGAAAGAAAAATTTTTAGGATTAAAATAGATATAATAATAATTTTAAAATAAATTAAAAATTTAAGAATTTTTTTATTATATTTTAAAAATTAAAAATTACAATATACATTATTCAATACTTTAAAAATTGCCAATAAAATTGAGGTTACTAACTTTGCCCAGCATCTTAGATTTCTACTTTCTTTTTCGTTGCCAACCGTTAATTCACAACAGCTGTCACGTCATTTACACAAAACAAAGTGTCTGCTCTTTAGAGAGAGAAAACAGAAAAGTAGAGACGAAGAGAGATTCAAAAGGGGGTCTTGAATTTTTTTTTTTGTTGTGTGATTGAAAACCCCAAATAGCAATCATGCGTGATAATATGATAAAAAGTAAAGATTACACTTTGCTTAAAGATTTAAGAATGGAAATTGAAATAAAAGATGGGAATTTCTCTCTTTCTTTCTGGGTTTACCTCATTGACTCTGTCACTGCATTTCCTTCTACAATCATAAATCAGGTTTGTTATTCAATTTTTTTTCTTTTCCTTTTGTTGTTATCTGCATTTGGGAATTCAACAAAAAGCTGAAATTTTTACAGCTTTTAGAGGATTACTCGTGTATAAATTTTTGTGCTTTTGATGTGTTGATCGGATGGGCCTTCAAGACTTAATTTTGCTGGTCAAGTTGTTGCAAAGTTGCTATCTTTTCAAGTTTTTTTGTTGACAGGAAACGTTTGTATATGTGTATAATTTTTTTTTTGGGAAGGTGAACCATGTTTTATATACTAACCCATTGCAATTTCCAGGTTTATTTCAGTTGTTACCTTGAATATTGATTAGTTGCATGTCTTATTGTGTTTTTTCTTTAGGGGCATGTGTGACTTTATTAAGTATCACAGAAGCTTGTTGCTTTGTCATAATTCTGTAGCGCAGGTCAAAGTAAATGCAAACATCAGTTTTTGCTAGGGGTTCAAAATAATTTAGAAGTGCATTTTCATATATTGTGCTTTACATTCAGTGCTAGGAACCAACTTATTGAATATAAACTCTTGTGGATAGCCCGTGTAATTCCACCTTTTTTGAATAGACGTGTAATCCTTGTTCAATAAAGGCCATCAGATATCAACTGATGAATGAATATGAGAGTTTGTCATGTAAAGAGTCCATTGGAAAAACTAAGTAATTAACTAACGATTCTATCTTCTTGTTACACATATCCTTTGTGACAGGTGAATATTCTGTATTCTCCACCTTTCAACGTTGGTGATTATTACATAATGCCTTATAGTTTTGTTCGATTTCTTTTTCTTCCCTCAAAGGGAACAGCTGCAATAAGTTGTCTTTTGGTCTGCAGGTTCACTCAGATGTATCCAGTATTTCTCCTTTTCTTGTTCTGAATGAAAAGAAGATAATGATGCTTTTACCATTGGCTCTCTTTCACAAGGAAGCTCCTGCTCCAAGTAGTTCTATTTCATTAAAAGAAGCTCTACATGCATCAATGAAGAATGGCTTTCCTCTGGAAAATTGGACTCATGTTGGATGTGAGGTATGTTTTAGAAATCCCGTAATTAACATGTGCTGCTTCATCACTTAATTTGCCATTATTTTTAATTTTGTTAGTGAGGGCATTATTTATAATATTCTTATGTTCTCTCTCTCACTCTCTAAGATTATGAAATGCTGAATGATTGTTTTCTTTATTCAGGTTTTCACTGATGTTTTGCGGCTTCATGTTAATGGGGAAATTGTAGGAGAGTGTTCTCATTCCTCTTCATTCAACAAAGACTCTATCTCTAATGGCTTGGGGAGGATAATATTAGTTGGTACTGATGGTTTGCGGGGATATGTCTACAATGCAGAAGTCTTGCCTTTAAGTTTGCCTATTAAGGATCACTATTTTAAGGTCCATAGTAGTTTTACTTCTTGAAAATGCATAATTTTTCTTATTTGGATGTACATTACCTAGTCACTTACATTCAAATGCCAGGACCCACCTTTACAATTATCTATTGATGACTCATCAACCTCTGAGATTGAAGGACTTGATGGCATTTGGAGTATTGTTGGTGGCAAGGTCAGTTATTAGAGAGTTTTCCAATATTGCACTTTATATGGTCATGTAATAACCATTGATTTTTTTACTCTTTGAAGTGGAGTATTGTGTAACTTAATAGAGATGAATCTAGGACCAAAATGGTTGGTTTTCAGTCTTTCCTTTAGCTGAATAAGAGTTGCAGGAGCACCTTTTGGAATGGCAGTAAGTGGGCAATTGTTAAAAAAGTCCATAAGTGGTGTTTGGCATGGTGATATTAATTTGGAATACTTATAATTTGGATTAATGCTACAGTGAATGTTCTCACACATGCACTTTAACATTACTCTTCATGGGTATTATTGCTTCGTTATCATTATGAGACATTTTTCTTTCATTACTAAGTATTTCTGTATTCGGTTATTCTATTTTATTTCATATATATTTTCTTGGGAAAAAGTTTTAATATTTTAGTATGCTTTTGTGGTTTTATTTTCCTAAATAGAAGTTGTGAAAGTATCATGTGGAATTGTTTTTCAGGACTCAATTGGCTTATTATCCTAGGATAGGTTTTCCTGTGTTTCTTTCTTGAGGAAACTTAAATCATATAAGGGGATCTAAGTTTGCTCATCTTTTTTGCTTTACTCATAACTGGATCATCATGGATTTAACTTGAAGTCATGGTTAGTTACGCCACATGTAATGAGGTTGTCATGCATGTTGCATAACAGTTGCTGCTGTCACCATGCGAAATTGTTGAAATAAATGCAAAAATGCATTAAATGAATGGAAGTTGAAGGAGTTCACTAAAATTAAGACAAGCAAATAACCAGTGAGCACAAATACATCAGATAACAGACATTGGAACCATGATTTGTATTCATTATTATCAATTAACTTAAGTAACCAGCAGAAAACAAAGCCTGTAATGGCCCTTAAATATACTCCCCTTGCTTGATATTTCCTTGTTACTGAGTGAACTAGCTAAAGTTTCATGCGGTAAGAGTTTTGAATGTTTAGGTTGAAGAAAGATTGAACATGGTGGTTGGGGAAGTAGGGGATGCAGGGCAAATGGCTGCTGAAGCTATCAGAAAACATAGCCCAAAGTCGTTTAGAGTGAAAACAAAGAATCCATATAGCCGACCCCAATTAATTTTGAGACCAAAGCTGAGTTCAGTTTAGTTGAGTTGAGTCACTTACATGCTGTAAAGGAAGCTTGAAAAATCCATTAATTAACTGTTGTTACATTACTTAATGACTGTTATTTGACACCAGCACCAGGTGCCATTAATGCTTTAATTTCTTTGCCATTTCTATAATGGAAAAGATTTGATATGGTAATGCTGCCACAAAGAAAATATTTGTATGTACAAGGTTCTCTAGAGCTAGCGAATTTGTCTCTTCCATGGGTGTGTGGACTGCTTGATTGGTCATTCATTGCAGGCTTAGATCTTAAGATTGTCTTGTTCTACTCCCTTATATCTACTAGCAGATTTCAGTAGTTGCATTTTGAGTTGTGAGAGTAATTCATCTAGATGTTTTCACACCAATCGCAAATTAAAGAACATTCATTTAGCGTCATGTTCTCGTCCATGCTGCTTCATATAATTGACATCTAAACGGCCTCTGAGAGACAATTGCTGCATTAGAATATTATAAATCATCACTAAGAAGCAAGCTTCATTTTGTTGGAGCTAGATATGTGCAGTAAAGAAATGGCTATCTAAAGCAATACTAGGTTGTTTTACTTGTTTATGAGGGTAAAATTCTGGATGTATATCTGAATGATCAGTCACCTGCAGTATATTACCTTGCAAAATATTTTTAGGCCTGTAACTCTGCTGGTTAGTGAGCACAAAACGAGTATTAGTAGGTATCTGATCTATCACTATTATTGCCTAACACCTCCATCTCTACTGCCGTTGCCATTATGGGCCTGCCACCTTTGCTTCTGCTGCAGTCATTTTTTTTTTACCATGTGTCTACACCACCTATTTCTGTTGTTGTCTGATGCAGAGTTTTAAATAGTGGCTGTTTCATAATGTTGTAACCATTATACAATGGAATTTTAGCGCACCATCACATTATTTTCGTTTTCTCTATGTTTGATACCCCAATTGCTAAGAAATGATAGGTGACACATGTAAATTATTAACTTAATATCTTGCATATTTTATCAAATTCTTTGCTTTTGAATTTATATTTTATTGAATTCTTGTTTGTTTTAGATTCGAGTGTTTTGCAAATTGCTTTAAAAATTCATGGTAGCACAGCTGATTCGGAGCAATTCAGTCTAATTCTGCAATACAGTTACCGCTTCCATTATTATTTTGATTCTTTATTTAAAACCCTGGTCAGATGTCCACCACTAGCACCACATTCATAACTAAACTATCAAATTTAAAGGAATAACTTATTCTTGAATATTTACACCTCTAAATGTTATTTGTACTTTAATGTTATTAATCACAATATAAATACCAGTATACAATCTATTGAGTGATAAAAAGTGCAGAAGATAAAGACAAAAATAAGTTAATTTTCTTGTTTTCTGATGGAAAACGAAAACTGGAAGGAGGAAACAGAAAACTGTTTTCAAGTAAACATGCCAATAAGTTTCCTGCTGCTCTGCTCCACACCTTCATCCTGAATCTCTATGTTACTCCAATAGAATGGTTTCTTATATGATGCTATTTGTGTATGAACCATGCAGCTATAATAAGATTTTTTTTTTCTCAATACACATTTATTGTTTTTCAGGCTTCTTGTCGCAGGATTTTTTCCTTAGATGTTGTTTTATCTAATGCAATTAGCCAGTCTATAAACAATGAAGTGGAGGTAATGCTTCCTTGGATTTTCCCTAGAAAAATTCTTATGTTATACTTGCTAGTTTTGGCAGCTTTTCTGGTAGTTATGATCAAACATTACTTGCTTTTATTAGGTTGTTGCTTCACTTTTATACGCGGACAATGACCTACCAGTGGAGAAGACATCTGATGATGAAGCTCCCCTTTTGATTAGCTATGATGGGATTGAATTTGCTTCTTCTGATAGACCAAGCAAATTGTTGCATGGCCGTGCTTCCTTTAAGCTGAAAATATCTCAGGTGGTGATATCAGACCTGAAAAGGAAAAGTAGCTTCTATTTACTCACCTGGATACTGTTAGGAATATTGTTCAGTTGTATCACCTGGGCTCATTCACCCACCCCGACCCTCCTCTCTCTCTCTCTCTCGTTTGGTGGAGAGGATGTTCTTAGACCCAGAATTTTATTGATACTTGGTTCTTTTTCATTTTAAAGAACACTGATACGTTTATTATGTTGCTATGGGTGTCTAAATCTAATTTAGATAAGATTACCATATATATATGTGTGTATATATGTATATATATATATATATATATATATATATATATATGGTGCATGTCTATCCTATTGCAATGATGGCATCCACTTTCTATGCAGCCAGTTTGCAGCATTCCCTGGATTTGATCTATACTGTTGGTTATGCTATACCCTAGACATACTACAAATCTGTACACGTGCTGGCATATCTGCTAACGTTATTATCTATTTTCATGGATTTGATTGCATAGTTTCTCCACATAGTTGTTATCATTGTCACTGTAGTGCTTAATTAATTAATAATCTAGTTGGTTCCTAGGTTTGGATTTACTTAAATTCAGGGTATTTCGTATCTCGAAGATGCATTTATTTGTTAGAAACATTGGCATACTCTTGTTTAGGTTGTTAAGAAATACTTTACGTGCTATCTTGCTCCTGTCAAAGTCTATTTTGATCCAAAACACTTTTGGTCTAGGATCAGTTTCAGCTTCATGTTTGTTTCTTGATGGTGATACTATTAAAAGTTTAGATGCTGAAGTGGCGGACCTTTCTGTTTCTTGTGTGCCTCTGCTTGTACATGCAATGAGAAAGTGTTCACTTAGGAACAGTATTTTGACTTTCCTTATTCTGTGGAGATTGAATTTTGTGCTAACCTAAGAATTTGATTCTGTGTTGTCAAAACGTCTATCATTTTCTACTGACTTCTCTTTCATTCTCAATTTCAGCTCTCATCCAAGTGCGACAATAGGCTATTCTGCATTAAATTTGAAATGCCTGAATTCAAGGAATATCGTTTCCTTCAGGCATTTTCTCATCCAATTCGTTGCATCTCTCGAAGTCGTAATCCCCGAACATCCTCTCTTACATGGAAAAGACCAGTCTCAGCTAATTATCCTCTCAATGGATCTCAATCAGTTGTATTAGATAACGGGTCAGTTGAATTTCAGCACAATATTGCCCATGAAAAAAAGCCCTGTCCATCATCAAAGCGGGTCAAACTAGGGCAGGAAAATATGTCTGCAGTGGAGCTGCCAGATGAGGAATGCAACTCTCATGCTTGGACTGCTATTCAGGTGTTTCATGAGTTTAATTTCTTTCGTTACTATCATTATTATCACCCTCTTCATTGTTTTGGTTAAAGTTGAATCAAAAAGAAAAATAAACCTAAATATCCATGCAGCTGGTATTAGTGCTACTTAAATAACCTTTTGTCTCCTTTCTTTTCCTTTTTATTAATAGTTATTAACTATTATATCAAGAACATCTGAGATCGAATTTTGCTTGGTTTAGAAATTTGGACTTGCTCCAGCCTTTTCTTCCTCAAGCTCAGATGCTTTTCTGTATGAATTTATCAATCCCTTTCAAAGTGATATCCTCTTATGCCTTTTGACTAAGAATTCTTTCATTTGTGCTTATGCATTTATAAAATGAAAGCAGTTAATCAAGCATATTTGTTATTTGATTGGAACCTTGCATATGAGATGCATCTGCCCTCAACAGAAGATGTATGCTTAGTGAATTTTCCACAAGTTCCGTTATTATTTGTTTCCATTTTTTATTTGAATTCCTCATCAAAGGTAACTATTGAAATATTTTTAGAGCACATAGTGAGTTAAAGGGTTTTGAATAATGATTGTTTCTAACGCACTGCCCATTTCGCAATAGGATTTTAGCCCACCATTGCGTTGTTTTCATTTTTCTACATGTGATGCACCAATCACCTTAGAACAGCAGATGAAACATGAGAAACAGCTCTTTCAGCATTTTCTCTCACTTTTTTTATTTAGAAGCAACAAAATGTCAATTACCCTTAAAAAGGCCTTTATTTTGTTTGCATTTACATCCCACCAGCACTCAAAGTGGAAATGGAAAGTGGGTTACTCTCTGCCTTGGAAGGGATTATCTTTAGTATATGCTAATTCTGATTTTCAAAAATCATACATTAATAATGGTTGATGACCAACTCTTTCATGCAAGTCATTTTTTATTAATTTATAATGTGTTCCTTTAGGTTATTGTTTACTTAATGTCTTGCATATTTTATTAAATTATTTTTAAGAATACATTTTTTTAGTTCATATATCTGAATTTATATATTATTTAATTCTTGTTGATTGTTGATTTGAGTTATTTTGTTAATGGACTAAGAAAGTTCACAGCCATTGCAGCTGATTCTGATTGATTCCAGGACAAGTTTCTATTGTGGTTATTGATTCTGTTATTTAAAATCCTAGTGAGTTATCTCATGTGCACCTCCTTACTAAATAGCAAAATACTCCCTCCATCATACAATAAACGTCCTAATTGCAAAATGCACAATTATTAAGAATTTTTTTTTGTCTATTTTAATCTTTTTAATTCATTTATTACTTTAATTTTCATTTACCTTCCTAATTCTCTCACATTCTACATCACTTAATTATTATCTCTATTTCCAACACATTTTTTAATGAGATTATAATAATGTTAAGGTAAAATGTAGTTTGGTTTAGGAAATGGAACAATCAAATTGGGACATATAAAAAAAAAAAATTAGGACTTTTATTGTGGGATGGAGGAAGTAATTTTTCTATTGAGTTGAATTCTGTTTAAGAAGATGTGTTTTATGATCTTCTCAAGTGAGCTCTTTGAAACTTGTTATCTGGTTTCTATTATATTTTAAGAATACATATTTGTTTCACTTGTATGGTATAAAACTTCTGTTTTTTACATTATAAGAACTTTGTCTATTTTTCATTATATAAAGGCTATTGAATCTCTTTTTTCCTCTTGTTGCTATTGTTTTTATTTATTATTTTCCCCTGGTCGCTACATGGCTCTACTTGACTGTTCTGACAGCTAATCCATGGTTAGGGCTTGCAATTGACATGGTTCATATCAGTGCTTAAAATCATGGTATTGCTCTTTTATGTCAGAGAAAGAAACTGAATTATCGCATCATCAAGGAAAAATGGAGTATAAAAAAGAAAAGTAAAGAAAAGAATGGAAATTTTACATAGTATGAAGTATACGGACAGCAGATAATTCTTTGTTACTGTTTGGAACCCTGTATTTTCCTCCTCACGTTCTTTCATATAGATTAGCAAATATTTTTGCTCTCACTTATTTGGAAACTTAATTTTGGTTATAATATACTTCCCCTACTTTGATTACTGTTGTTGTTGTTTTGGTGGAAACCTTGCTGAATTACATTTTCAATTTAGGTTGAGAATGCACTTCGGAAAAAGTTTGAGGGAAGTCCAGAGAACCTTGAAGAAGTTGACAACTCAGCATCTGATTCAGAGAGTATCGAGGAAAGAGATTCGGATTTCAAGGTTGTGTCAAGCAGTGGATATTCAATTTCAGATTTGACTATCTTTAAATACTGCTTGGGAGGCTTGACTGATAGGGCTCTTCTGCTGAAGGAGGTTGCACCCTCTGCCTCTGAAGCAGATCTTTTGAGATTCGCGCATGAGGTTTCTCTATATTCAGGATGTTCCCACCACAGGTAACCTGCAATGGCTTGAGTTGTTTTGATTATATATAACGATTGTATGGCTCTTGATTTAAAGCTTGTTAAAAGTCGTCTAGGTCTGTGTATTCTCCAAGTATAGGTTGTATGTTCTTTTATTCTGTAATTTGCAAAATACAGTGTCAACATTAAGCTGGCTTTTCCCTTATATCTTAAGTGCACTAGGTTGCAAGTAAGAGTGACAATATTTGATGAGTTGCCCATAATTTTTTCTGTTCAAGGAGCTAATTTATGCTAAATTAACATATGGAAATGAATGCTATTTTTTATTTTTTACTGTTCTTTGCTTCTTTGTTCTATCTGAAGCTCAAGGCTTTTAATTGGACCAACCAGGTGGTCAAATCCTCTTGCTTGTCATTAGACCTCTATCATGACTCTTGGGATTTCTTTAGATGCCTAATCCTTTTAGTAACATACGTTTTCCTATTACAGGCGTCAAATACTGATTGCAAAGAGATTGATAGTAGAAGGAACCAGAGTTTGGAATTCAATTTCACAAAACAACCGTGCTGTTCATTGGGAAAATGTAGTTTTTGAACTTGAGGAGCAATTCATGAAGATTGCTTGCTGCAGTAGCAGATCACTTACAGAACAGGTTTCTTTTATTCTCTTCTTCTTCTTCTAACATTCATGTGAGCACACTTGACCTAGAACTAGTACTACTGATTGTAGAACATTTTTAGAATTGCCCTGCTATAGATTTGCAGACGAGGCACATTCTTTTCACATATATTAGATTGTAACGCATGCTTTGCCTTATTTTCGTGTGATGATTTATGAAAATCTTTGAAGCATGCCATTATAATTGGAGGTAATTGCACCCAACGCCTTAAAATCTGTTAGAAGCTGTGGTGGTCACTACATTCACGCACTCACACTCTCACAAGGAAGAACCAATCAGAGCTCTTGATTGATCTCATTCAAATGATTTGACTTGATACATTAACTTAGATTACATGCCTATTTATAGTAAAACGTTTTAGACTTGCATAATGACAATTAACTCTTTTAACTTTATTTGATACTTTCATAAATTTAAAGACTCACTTTAACTATTAAAAACTAATATTTAAAACTTGTAACTCTTTCATAACTTAAAGTTTAATACCTAATAAACTCTTGGGGATCATCAAATTGAACCTCTAATTCAAAACACTACTATGTCAAAAATGAGCAGAGCTGATGGTCACAACAAGACCAGTTCTTAGCTGAAACCTGATTCTTTTCCCATTCTTTCAAGGTGTGGCAATTGGAAATGACTAGCAGGTGAAATAAATTTGCAACTTGAGATGTGTTCTTTCTTTTCAACCAGTATGAGGCATAAAGTGAACTTTTATAATAGTGAATTTGTTGTCTTTATGGGATCTCTGGGCATGGGTCCCTCCCTAATGTTTTACAGTTTGGAACATAGAATCTAAGTTCAGAGTGTTTGGGAACCTATCATCTATTGTATGAAACTTTTTGCATAAATGAGTTGGAAGCAAGAAAAGCCATCTTGCAAAGGGTCTATCTCAAATTTTCCAATCCTGATACAACGTTGTTTACAGGTCTGGTTATTTAGATCAGATTTTGGGGTCACTAGTGTTGGTGAATTTATAAGGGAATGATTAGGGTTTGTATGGGAATCGTAGATTTAATTCATGGTAGCGATCAATTTCTCGATTTCGGTCGTGTGTAACGGTAATAGGATCATCACTGCCAAAACGACTAATCACTACGCAATATTTTCGCAAAAAATTGCAAAATGAGAAATATTGACACAAATCACTAAATGTGATAGTTATAACTAATTAAAAAGCATAATACTTATAAATAAAGACTGAACAAGTATAAAATTTTGACCAAAATTAATAATTTAGTATAATAAGTAATGTTATTAATTACTTTAAAATTAGAATTTTATTTTAATATATTTTTTATTTTCATTTTAGAATATTATATAATATTGTTAATTTATAAAATAAATTTAAGGATATAAGAAATTTAAGTTAATTAATAATAATTTTTAAATAATATTAAGTTAATTAACTTAAAATAAATAAGAAATAAAACTCATTAAATAATAATTATATTAAATGTTATAATATTTTATTTATTTAAATGAATTGTTATTTTTAAATTCTATTTATTTGTGAATTGTATTATCTTGCTTATTTAGATCTAAATATAATAGAACATATCTTATTTAAATTATACATTTATATGAGATTAGATGTACTTATGATATAAGATTAGATTAGATTTAATTATTTATTATGAAAATTTATTTTATTTTATTTTAAAAATACATATTGTTGATTATGTTAAATGTCTTTTAATTAATAACTTCTACTTAATTAAAATTTAAAAATCATGAAGTTTAATATTCATTATCAAATTCTTTTTTAAAATTATGAAAATTAGGATAAACTTCAACAATATCTCATTTTTATAAAATAATGATAATAACAATAATTATATACCATTTTTTAAATCTATTTTTTAATTGAAATTTAAAATCCATAATATGGATTAGATCAATCTCATGTTTGATAGACACCTATACTCCCTAGAGCCAATGCATGTGATTTTTTTTATTATCTGCTGTCTGCAATGAGCTGCCACGTGCCAACAATTTGTAATTTATTTTAAATTTTCAAGGAACAAAATTTCTGCTGCACCAATGCATGTCTCTGCCTGCAATAAGCTGTCAACTTCTTTTTTTTTTTCCTGATAGAAATAACCTTCTTTTTGGCGGTACAAAAGCTAAAACAGCTGTTACAATTTAACATAATGGCCTTACTGTTATGTGACAGCGGTTACGACCGTTATTTCAACATTATTTTTTTGTCCGTATCTTAACGGCCTTAACCGTAACAATGGCCTGATTTATGTTAAGATGGTGAATCTTAACAGATTAGTAATCGGGTATTTAAGGTTTCCAGAAGATAAAGAAGTAATTGAGAGAAAATTAGAAGAATTAGGGTAAGAATTGAGAGAAAACAGTAGAAGAAAGATGATTCTTAATCGATGAAATGAATGAATACCCGCATTCTGTTATACAGGTCACATTTGATACTATCAGTAGTTCAATTACTGATAATACAATAGTACTACACACCTAACTGACATGTTAACTACTTTTCCCTCCATAAGCCCGGATCCTCCACTCAATATTCACTTATTCTCTAATTACACACGCTCTACTCAGCACTATCTAGCTATCTAACAGCAATTCAACTCCCCTATTTACTTTTCCATTTCTTCCTATAGCATGTAACAATTTTCCGTTAAAAAACGGCCGTTACGTTAAAATCATGATGGGAGTGAATTAAAAGTAGCAAGAATCAAGCTAGAAAGAGGGATTACAAGCTGTTAAGATAATTTGAACATGTAATTGTATAGTACCTATAAACAGTAACATGAACAGAGAAAAATTTAGGTTTAACACTTAAATCTCCTTGGAATCACACCACTCAAATGCAATAACTTCCCGGAATTTTTTTATTGATTTCAACTCAAAAAATAAACGTAACAAATATAGGTACTTGTAGACTTCAAACAATCTTAATCCTTTAAGACACGTAGTTTAGTCCTAACCTATAATGATTTGGACTCCGATGGAAAACTAAAATGCAAAATATTGTCCTAAACCAAGGTGGGAATAAGTCTAATAAATAAGGCAGATGTCTGGAGCACTAAGGTGGCTAGAAAAATCTAAGGGCATTGGAAAATTTCAAAACTAGGGTGGGAATGCTTCTTTCTTTTGATGTCTTTTGTTATAGATAATGCTGAATTTTCTCCTTTGGCATGGAAAATGGTATGGACTTGTGAAAGGTCCTCACTAGAAGTTCTATTCCCTAGCCAACATCTCTTAATATGAATAGGCCCACCTCGGCGAGTTATGAAATCATTATAGATTAATATGTTTTTGGATGTGGCTTATTGGAGGAATTCCTATGACTGCAATTGAGAAGATACCATGTCATATGAATGATGGTAGCATGATCATTTAGCTAGGGTTTGAAATGCTTGTGGCTAATTTATTTTGGAAATCTCGGGTAACAATACAATATATTCCATGTTGGTAACAAAAGCATTGGTTTAGTTCAGTTAGAAGTGAATAGTGCTTACCTACCTTTCTCAATTATTTGGTTAGTTTGGAGGAAGTGAAATAAGAGGGCCTTTGAGAGAGGAAAAACCTTCTCTGTTCTTACTGGTAGTTGGCTTAGGATCCTCAGTTTTGGCAAAGTGAACAATTTCCTGGATACTTTTGCTGGTGGCTAAAGTCTAGTTGTTTCACACATACCCACACCCACACACACACACATATATATTAATGAATGTTACTGCTTTTTGGGACTTGGGGAATCTAATGTAAATCTAATCATTTTTTATTTTTCCTCCTTTTTATGCCCTTGAATAATTGAGTTTTTGACGCAGTACGGGTTAGAAGGCTGGATAAAATATGAATTTAAAGTTTATATAAAGGATAGGGATGGGCATATACTATATATGGAAGGGTGGGGCTTGTAAGCAAGGGATTTGAGATGCAAAACTGAAACAAAATAAAAAGTTATGGACTGTTTTGGTGTTATGAACAGCAGTGATGAACAGTAATGATAAACAATACCGATGAACAGTAAATTTAGGATAAAATAGTTTAGGGATAAATATAATTTTGACTCTGATGTTTATCCCTAGGAGCACATCAACTCTTAATATTTTTCAAGATATAATTTTGACCCTAACGTCATTAAAATTTATAATTCCAGCCCTTCTCTTCATTAACTTCTGTTTCCGGATACCACATGAATTAAAAAGTAATTAACAACTTATAATTTAGTCACTAAAATTTTATTTATTTACAAAAAAGTATTTTTTTAAATTAAAAACGAATGACCAAATTTATTAACGGAATTAAAATACAAAAATTAACTACGATTTTTTTTTAAATACTTTCATATCTAAATATCGTCCTTTTTTTTGTATATATATTTTCTTTCTTTTTTATTTAATTAAAATTATAATATTAAAAAATATATATGAATAATTTTATGTATAATATTCATACATTATATTTTTATTTATTTATTTTATGTATATTTTAATTTAAAATCAAAATAAATAATATTACTTTTATTTAATTAATATAATTATTTTTTATTTAATTTATTTTCTTATTTTTTATATATTTGATTAAAAAATATTTTTTGTATATTAAAATAAAATTATTTTATTTTGTTAAACATGAAAAAAATAATTTTATTTAATGAATTATACAATAAATAAAAAAATAAATTACTTTTAAAAATTAATTATTTAATTAAATAAAAAGTAATTTATATTAATTTTAAATTAAAATACACAAAAAATAAATAAATAAAATTGTGTATGAATATTTTATATATAAAATTATTCACATATATTTTTAAATATTCTA
>CANXYC010351275.1:0-13748 GCA_948193065.1 Aleurites moluccanus | reverse complement strand
GCACTATATATATATATATATATATATATATATATATATATATATATATATATATATATATATATATATATATTTTATTTATATTTGTGGGATTGCATCTATTATTATTTAGGAAAAATAAATTATTTAAAGAATTTCGTTGCGATTTTATTTAAGATTCCAATTTGATTAAAACATATCACAACTCTTAGTAAACTATAATTTTAAATAATTAAAAATATAATTTTTTAAATTATAATATTAAATTATAAATATTATAAATACATTTTGTTAAAAATTATTCAGCCACAATTTCAAACCAATACTTAAAAATTACAAGGTAAAGAGTTGGAGTTTTGAGTTGTAGTTAAATTAAAAATATAGAAGTAATTAAAATATAATTAAATAATTAATTTTTTATTTTAAATATAATCTATTAAAAATTATTTAATCATAATATCTAATTTATACTGAAAAAAATTATGAGATTTGAATCGAAATTTTATGTTATAATTAAATTAAAAAATAAAAATAATTGAAATAATTATATAATTAATTTTTTTAGGTCTATATTAAGTGAACCTAACTTTCATTATGATTATGATGAATAAATTATAAAACTGAAAATTTAACCTTATCCATTATAATTAATTAAATATAATTAAAAAAAAATTATTGTTTTAAAATATTTATAATTTATATTTTATGATATACGAATTAAAAAAATTATTAAATTATTATAATTTTAAAATAAAAAATAAAATATTTTTATTTTAATATAAAAAATAAATAAAAATAATTAAGTAAATATTTAATAAAAAATAAAAAATAAAAAATAAAAATGTTCTTAAAAATAAAAAAAATACATATATTTAAAAAAAAAAAAAAAAAGAGAAGTGAGTCATTTTCAAAATGAGTTTGAAACAATCAATTAATAAAAAGAAAGTAAAACATCAAAGTTAGTAATAATATTTTGGCCTTTTAAAATTTATTAGTTTAAAATTATAAAATTTATTTAAAAATATTAATTATTTTAATAAGATTTAATTTAATTATTTTTAATCTTACAGATTTAATTATTTAAAATTTTAAATAAATTTAAATTTAAAATAAATATAAAAATATAGATCTATAAATGAATTTTATAAAATTTTATAGAATTCATTTATACAATATCAATTGATTTTAATTTAAAGAATGAGAATTTTAATTTTAAATATTCTTAAATGCTACCTAACATAACTAGCAAGTGCAACAGTTTAATCAATGATCGTTTATACTAAGAAAAGAAATATTCTTACAATATACATTTGGTGTTAAAATTTTCATTTAAAATAAATTAAAAGCTTGTGGATTGATATTTTCAAAGTTGGTAATATAGATGGAATATTTACTATAAAATCTTTATATTTTGTTATATTATATTAAAAAGTCTATATATTTTTAAAATTATATTATAAAGTCTCTATATTTTGGTTCAGTTAAAATTTAAGGTTATTTTGTTAAAATTCCGTTAAATTTATATAAAAAATCAATAATACCCCTCATTTTTATTCTAATTTTTATTTAAATATTATTAATTTTAATCACACTAAAACCAAATCACACCATCACTACCACCAAATTTAATAATATACAATATAAATTAATTAAACCATTTTAAAACCCAAACAAAAATTAATTAAAATTCACTAACAATTGCTATCTGTAATTTTGTGAAGCAATAATTAAAAGCCCCATATTTTCTATTTCTTGTTTCAAAAGCCCAATAAAACAAAATGCTACTAGATTCCTTCAGTTTCCCATAAACTAAACAATGAAGCACAAAGAAAAATTTGCGAAATAAGCAAACAGATTATTTCGATTTTTAGTAAAGTTGAGAGCCTCCTTTACAAATCTCGCTAATGCTGCCGTTGCGGTGGATTTTCACCTTTGGTGATGCTGCTTTTTAGCTCAACTGATATAACAATACATAAGAATGGTGGTTGGTTCAGATTTATCTCTAAATCCATGAAATTCATTCTCAATGTAAATTTATACTCTAATTTAGTAATATTTTTATGAAGTAGATGCATATATTTCAATTATATTTTGGCTTTAATTTATAATGGTAGAAATTTAATAAAGATTGCAAAAATTCTAAGCTCTAACTAATTCTCTCTGAATCTACCAACTCTCTCTGAATCAATCAATCCATCTATTTCCCTCAAACATAGCATAAATTCTAAGCCCTAACCCATTCCTAAAGGAGAGACTACCCAAAATCTAATCCCTAATTGTTTCCTTCTGTTTAGGCTCCAACAATGATAAGCTAGAGCTTGCTTTGGCACGCGCCGCCTTGTAGCTGCTATTCGCTTTAATAATGATGGCAAAGATTATGATGAAACAACACAAAAAGATGAATTGAGCTAAGGTGAGCACCATTATTATCATACTAGTGTATGGGTGAGTAGTGGTTAGAAATGGTAGTTGTGGTAACTGAGATTAGCTTGGAAATTTGTTTTTTTTTTTATCAAGTATGATTTTTGGAATTAACTTCACAAAATAATTTTTGAATAAATAAATTAAATATAAGGATATGCTTTTTAGACTCATTTAAAGAGAAAATGTAATTTTGATGATGAATCTAGTGTTGTTGGATGGATTCCATTTGGAATGAAGAAGAAGAACAATATGGTTATGGGTTTTGGAATAGGTAAATAATAGGGGTATTTTAAGTATTTTAATAAATATTTTAATTAAAAATTGACTTTTAAGTTTTGACTAACGAAAAATAAGATAAAAATAGACGGAAAGATCTTGTAGTATAACGGAATCAAAATACAAAAACTTTTTAGTATAATTTTGAAAATATATGAACTTTTTAATATAATATGACAAAATATAAAGATTTCATAGTAATTATCCCAATATAAAATCATGTCACAACTTTTCAACTTGGATAAATCTTTAGTCAAATTTTCTTTGAAAATTCTTGTAAAAAAAAAGAAGAAGAAGAAGAAGAAATTTTAATAAAGGGATTTCAATTTGAATGAATGGCTTTAAATTTAAATTCAACAAAAATACAAAGAAAATTTTAAATTATATTATTTTGTTCATATTTAATATTTATTTATTTATTTAAGATTCAAATAAATTTCTAAATTTTTTAATTTGACTCAAATAAATTAATTTGGATGGATAAATTAAATTCTCATCCATCTTAAATCTATTTGAATTAAATTAAAAAATTTAAGAGCTTATTTCTACATTTGTCCCTTTTTTTCAATTTAACATTATCTATTTTATTTTTTTTTTCTAAATATTTTGTTATACAACATATTTTTATTTATTTATAAATAAATAAATTATATTTTATATTTTAATTTAATAAATAAACACATCTAAAACACATATTTTATATTTTATATAAAAAAATAATTTAATATTATAATAAATAAAATGAAAATAATTTTAAAAATTAGTCTAATTGATAAATGAGTTTGCTCTTTTTTTTTTTATTGAATTAGGTTTAATCATTAAAATTCTATCATAAACGATAATTTTTTTTCTCACTTACAAATTTAACTATATTACGAGCTAAAAAGATAAATAAATTATAAAATATAATTTATTTATGCATTAAATTAAAATACACAAAAAGATATACAATGATAATTTTAAAAAAATAAATAAGATTAAATTGAAAAAAATTATTAAATTTTTTTATTTAGTTCAAATAAATCTAATTTGAATAGAATTTTATTTAAGAAAATATTACACAAATATAATGTTTTTTAACTTTTTTTTTTTAAATTTTATGATTGTTTTTTTTTTTTTTTACTGTTTTTTGGTATATATGTGGTATATTTTTCATATATATTTGGTATATATTTAGTATATGTTGTATTTTTGAAAAAAATATTTTTAGACATATAGAAATTTTTTTTTAGGTATGTAGTATTTTTGAAAAAAAAAAAATTTAACTGTAAAAATGAAATATTTTTTATTTTTAGGGTTTGTTTGAATAAATCCCTTTATTTAATCATAAAAAAAAAATAAGAATTTAAGTGAGTGAAGTTGTGCAAGTGGATTTAAATGTGCTGAGGCATTGTTGTTCAAGTGGGCTAGGCCAGTGTCTCACATGGCCCATAGTTTTCTAAAAACACCCATATCTACCTTCTGTTCATCTCCACCAGGGCGAAGGGTTTTGAAAGGTTTCTGCTGCAACTGTAAGTTCAACAAAAAGATATTTCCATGGCTCAAGAAGAACAAGAACAAATCAAGAAAGTCGAAATACAAAAAAAATCACAGAATGAGAAAGTGAAACAAAAAGAATGAAGCCATGGGAACAGCACGCAGCCGTCATAAGCATACCTCGTTTAGATTACAATGCACCGTCTGCTCTCTTTCATCGCTCTCACTCTGGCTTCCTTGTTACTTGCTTCATCAGTAGGTACCCTTATTAATTTTCATTTTCATTTTTTAGGT
The DNA here is from genome assembly GCA_948193065.1 of Aleurites moluccanus. NCBI lineage: Eukaryota > Viridiplantae > Streptophyta > Magnoliopsida > Malpighiales > Euphorbiaceae > Aleurites > Aleurites moluccanus. The sequence continues at coordinate 9,299 of CANXYC010351275.1, read as the reverse complement.
TGAAATTTGGGTTCTGATTTTTTTATTTTTATTGTTGTTCTCATTAGAGAGAGAAAAGAGTGCCACCAAAGAAGTAATGTCCATCCTTGAGAAGGAACTTTTCTTGCAATTTATTATTTTAAGTTTTGAACTTTTCCATTTCCTGCGATTGTGATGATATTGAATATTGTATTATAGTGCATGTATTGGTTGGTTTTGGAGATACCCAATTTGGAAGCCTAACTTTCAAGTTATTTCTCCAGTGACGACATGGAAGAATTTTTGGTGTTAGGGAAATTGTGTTTGATACTCGTTATTATGTCATTCATATAGATTTGACCGTATTTAGCTTTTCTTTTTATGTTTCATCAGGTTTGAGGTTTAGCCATTTGGGATTTTTTTTATACGAGCCAATGAGGTTTAAATTGGTTCTTATTATGTCATTTGATTTTTTTTTTTTAATTGCTGACTCTATGTATGATATATCGGATTTTAGATTCACGGTTCTTTAAGCTCATGAATCTTTCTACCAGATCAAAGAGGGAAAAAAGGATTTTTGGAATCCCAGGTTTATTGGGACTTGCAGGCATATACTTATTGTACTTATGGTTTGCGCATGATACAATACCATTCCTGTTCAATTATTGGACTAGTTCTAAATAAGCTGTTTTGTACTGAGAATTTATCAGAAAATTTTCAGATTGAAACCAACTTGTTTGGTAGTTGTGTTATTGGTAACTTTCAAAGAGACTTTTTCTAGTTCCACTTATTTGTAGAATATGTGGATTAACAATGGCCTGCATCTTATCTAGGTGTTTCCAAGGACAATCTCATTCAGTAGCCTTTTACACTCTCATGGTTGAGAAGATTTCCGAGTATTAGAATGTTGAGAAGGTTTGCGAGTATTAGAATGTTGAGAAGGTGCTGATAACTTAGATGAAAACTTCAAGAATATGTCAGTTTTTCTGCTTTCTTATCTCAAAATTTTTATTTTAAAAGGCAACTATATAATTTCATGGAATGAATTATTACTCTTGCTTGCACATAGATTGGATTCCTTTGATTGGAAGATGTTGACATTTTTAACTTGTTTAGAAAGAAATAAAGAAAAGAAAGTAACAAAAAGGCCTCCCTGTGCATTTTCCTTTATAAATTAGATGAGGACTTTAGTACACATTCATTTGATTCCTTTGGCATTTCATCTGAGATAGAACTACTCATGATATCACATTTTAGAAATTTTAGAAATACTAATACTCTGTTTTGAATTCCTTCACAGTATATTGTTTCCTATAATTTTGGGATCTCTGAATGTGTGAAAAGCTCTAGTGTCATTCAAAGCATTAAGAGAAGGAAAACATCAATTGATGAAATAGGTGGGATATTTACTGAAGGCATGGGAAACAAGAGCATTAATGAGGATACATGTAATACGTTTCTAACCAAGAAAATGAGAACTGTGATAATGAATCAGATCTTTGTGAGTTATTGAATTATTCTCATTTTGCATATCACTTATATTTCCTGATGATAGATGGGCCTTCAAAAGGGACAGATTCAATAGAAGAAAAAGGTTTTGCTCTTTCGCTGGTCAAGTTGACTAGGAGTGGTTTGCTCCTCCTAACCTTTGTGGGAGAAAATTTTCCGACACTATAGATATAGTATCAAATGTTTTTCAGTGTCTGGATTCTGGGAGTTTAAGGTCACCTCTGTAAGTTGTTGGCATGACTGGTGGTTTTTTGTTGTCTTCTCTTACTAAATAGCATGGTTCTATTAAGATCTCTGACAATGGAAACTTGTTACTTTGTATGTTTTATGTGTGCTCACATTTCTTCAACTAGATGAAGTCAACATGCAATTTTTTCAGTAAGTTTTGATTTATACTTGTAGCATGTGGTTTTATCATTCATCTGCAACATTGCAGATCTATCTCTTACAAAGAAATGCTACATGTGATCCAATCAATCGGATTTTCTTTTTTTCCTTTTAAGAAATCTTATGTATTAACTATTAATATAACCTGTGCTTGGATATCATATCATGAATCATTTTTCCATTGTTTTGCATTGTATTTGATTGTCATAAGATGTCAATATCTTCCAACGTATGTATTATGTTATGACTACTTATGAACAATACCTGCAAAAAAAATTGAAATCCAAAGCTTAAGCATTTACTATGCTACTTGGGCAGTTTTAGAGATCTAAAGATTATTCCTTCTAATATTAGGATTTGTAATCCCAGGTTAAACTAAAGGGGAAAATAAAATATAGTCCCAAATAAAACAAACTTTAGAGTAATATAATAAAATTATAGTTTTACAAATATGAAAATTCCTTGAAAAATCTAAATTCAAAATGAAGAATTAACTCAAAAGAACCTTTTAAATACCTTTGTTTCGGGATTGCATCATTTAGAAGTCACTAATTGCCAGAAATGCTAACATATAATGCTAACATAAAAGATATATTAATTAATAGAATTTACCGGTTCAAACGTTATTAATTTGTAGAGGTTTTACTGTACTTATATTCCTACAACTGTACGTACACAAATGGTATGTCAACTTTCAGCCCAAAATACCGAAATAATCTGCCATATCATAAGACATTTAAAATTTAAATATTCAACCATTCTAATAATAATAATAAATAAATATTCAATTGAAAGAAGTTTTAATTTTCATTTGCCATCAAAATTATTAGAAAATTTATATTTCGGTTAGTAGCACAGCAGCGGTCTAGCACTTCGGGAATTGCGAGCTCATTTTAAGATTAGTTTTTATAGTTGATGATCTAAAGATTTTTTTTTTTTTACTTAAGCTTGAATAAGCTTCCTAAATCTACAAGATAAAAGAATAAGCATCAAAATATCAAGCCTAAATTTAGCAAGATTTCTGCAATGTTTAAGTAAGTGATATAATTTCTTAAAATTTTTAAGAAAAAAGATCAATCTTGAAAGAAAGTTTCTTTTTGAGATAAAGAAGTGGGTAGAAGTTGTAGAGTATATCTGACCATATTTGCAGTTGATTATCTCAATTTTATATTCCCAGTTATGACCGTCGGATTAATTCAGGAGACGTGTCCTCATCTTCGAGGTGAGCAAGATCATGTCGTTGGAAGGGACATATTAGCCATTGGGCCTAAAAAGCTTCTTATGACATGTTGACAGTTACATGCAAAGAGCATTGCCTTAGTCACTTTATATGTCATGGTAGACAATGACATGCTGAATAAAACTTCTTATTTTGGCAAGATAAGGTGATTTGTCATATCTTGGCGTATTAGTGCCTGATGTATTTTGTCCCTGAGTGTTATTATCCATGCATTGTAGCATGACAAAGCATGCAAAGGACCCCCTGCTCCACGTTTAGTGAAGCTGACGTGGAATGGAGGTTGAGGATCTCTCATATGGCTTGGTCTAATGAGGGAACCCCTTGACGAGACACTTTCAGAGTAATAGGCTCATCAATGACGAGCCTTAAGGGATCCTCGTCCTAAGTTATCCTTGGGAATATCTTCCTTTTGGACCTCTTAAGTCTGTTTATGTTCTTTGGATGAGTGAGTTTGGTGTTATGTTCGAAGCCCAAGGATGAGAGCCAAATTTATTTCTTATTAGAAGTCACCTACTCTACTAGGCAAAGGTCAAGGCTAGTCATAGTAAAAGTAAGAAATTTCAAGTCGAGACTATCTTTGAGAGGTCTTGCTACTTTGAATTGAACATAGGGGATCTTAATAAGGCGTAAACTTTTGACCAAAGCAGTTAGAAGATTTCCCTGTAAATTTTGAAAGCATGTGACCCTTCATCTACTATAGGCCATCCAAGACTCAAGTACATCTACTCCTTCAGCTTTAAGTTCAAACCCCTTGGCCCAAGACTCATACGCTCAGCTTCTATTTTCTCCTTAATTTACATATCTTGATTTTCATTGCTTGTAATTTGTAATCTTCAACACATTAGTAGAAGATAACTCATTTCACTTGCTTTGTTGATATCTTTCTTTTTTACTTGTTGATGTGCGAGCTTGTTAATTTTATGATTTGCTTCGAATCTTTGACTATGAATAGCTTCAAGTCTACGATGGCTCAGTGAGTAGACTTGTAGATTTCAAATAACTTCAGGTCTTCAACGGCTTCGAGTTTATTTCTTCTTAATTGCTTAAAATAATATGTCTCGTCGATAGAAAACTTTAGATCTTTCTTGCACAGATGTATTTGAATAATGTATCTCCCTGAGAGAGGTTTTAGATAATGTGCCTTATTGACAAAAGACTTTAAATCTTCCTCGCATAGAGGTTTTCGTATGATGTATCTTGACTTTAGATCTATCTCGCACAGAGGTCTTCAGTAATCTACCTCGCCAAGAAAGGACTTTAAGAATTTGCCTACTTTAGAAATTTGCCTCGATAAGAGGTTTCAGATAATATGCCTCTCAATAAAGGATTGTAGATCTATCTCATACGAAGGTCTTCAGATAATCTGTCTCGTTAGAAGAGGACTTTAAAAATCTCTATCTCATAGAGGACTTTAAAGATTTGCCTAGCATAGAAGATTTTAGAAATTTGCCTCGCATAGAGGACTTTTAGGAATTTGTTCACCTAGAGAATTTTAAAATTTTGGCTCATTTAGAGGTATTTAGAAATTTATGTTACACAGATAACTTTAGATATATGTCTCACTTAAAGGTCTTTAAAAATTCATCTGGCATAGAGGACTTTAAATTTGCCTCATTTAGAGGTTTTTATATGATGTGCCTACATTTTCTTTTGCTTCCTTTTAAGAAATCTAAATTTTCTTTTGCTTCCTTTTAAGAAATCTTATGTATTAACTATTATTAATATAACCTGTTGGCTTGTGTATCATATCATGAATCATTTTTTTCATTTTTTTTCATTGTACTTGATTGTCATAAGATACCAATATATTCCGACGTATATTTTTTATGTTATGACTGTATATGAACAATACTTGCAAAAAATTGAAATCCAAAGCTTAAGCATTTTACTATGCTACTTGGGCAGTTTTAGAGATCTAAAGATTATTCCTTCTAATATTAGGATTTGTAATCCCAGTTTAAAATCAACACTAAAGGGGAAGAAATATAATAAAATATAATCCCAAGTACTCGAGTAATATAATAAAATAAGAGTTTTACAAATATGAAAATTCCTAGAAAAATCTAAATTCAAAATTAAGAATTAACTCATCAAAAGAACCTTTTGAATACCTTGTTTCTGGATTGCATCGTTTGGAAAGTCACTAATTGCCAGACATGCTAACATTTAATGGTCTTCTCATTGCAAGGTATTTTCATAATTTTCTAAGCAACCTTGCTGTCACACCCTTAGCCTAGCTTACTAGGAATAGATATGGAATTTCTAACAAAAACATTTTTTTTTTAGATCTCATTATTTTGCAAGAAGTTTGAGAACTAGCTATCAATCACAAACAATTTTGAAAAGATAAGTATATTATTTCTAATTTTCTTTTTTACTAAATATTTAAATATAAAATAATCAATTTACCAAATTTGCAATCCATCAACTTCTAGGATCGATGGAGCTAGCAAAACGGAAAAATATTTCTTACTGTATTGAACTTTATTATAGTTCATATCATTTTATATTTCTCATTGATCCCTATTACTATAAGTCTTAAATGGTTATGACTTCCCAAATATGTGTCAAGATATCAAAATTGATATTCAAAACCATAATTAAATCAAGTTAATCTTTACATTGGTAGCATCCACCCCTCTGTAGATAGCTTTCCTACTGCAACAGGGCTGAAAACAGGCGTCTCTCTACTAGTAGCAAGTTTATTGTTACTGAATATTTATCTCGTTATCATATAAGGATATAAAGGGGGGTGCTTGGATACAAAATCCGGTTTAAAAACAGACTTTTAAAAATGCTATTTCAAAAAAACTGACATATTTAATTTAAATTTTTTATATTTTTAAGTTTCAAAACGATGTTTTGAATTAATTTGTCAAATACTTAAAAAATCGTTTAGCATTTTTTAAATTTTAAAAAAACGTTTCATGCATATTTTAAATAGATTCAAAGATCCCCTAAGTTGTCAAGACACGTACAACCGCCAAATGCACTGATTAGTTGATCACCAATCTGTACTTAATAATAAATCATCAATTTAATAATAACCTTGCTAACCAAAGTAGTATAACAAGTCTTACCTATCAAGCTCCTAAGGCTAATAAATTCTGAAATTTCTTATTCTTTAATAATCTCTAGTAATAGTTATACTATTAAAATCACATTATAATTTATTCTAAGAACTTAATAATGTAATCTATATATAAAATTCCTTTCAAAATTTATTTCTAGTAAAATACCAAAAATTCAGCAGCATTTGCTCTTAAATTTGGATTAACTCTCATGTTAAAAATAACAAATTTAGATTATATATCCAACACAAACAGTAATTAGCACAAATATGCTCAATCTGGCTATCAGTATAATAATTTCATTCTCCTTCAATAGTTCATATATTCCTTAATAAGGTAAAGAAAAATCATAACAATTAATTTCACATAGGCCAAATTCCATCCAATATATAATCGCGTACTAACGTTTCCTTTTAACATGTTTATAACTGAGGATAATATTGTTGTCCTACACCTGCAGTCATTCTATATATCTCCTTTAAATAACTCATCACGTATTTTATAAAAAGAGAATCAGGTACACATAACTCTTGTTTAATTTCAAAAATATGTATATTACCACTATATTCTATGTCTGTATAAAATAATAAATTTAAACTAAAATTTATCTTAAATCTTGAATTATCTTATATGCTAAAACATAAATTTTCTGATAAATAAATGTTTGTAAATTATACTAGATTTGAGTCTAAAGCCATCACTAGATAATTTTTCATCTTGCTAATCTATACTTGTGATACTTTTTACTTTTACACCAAATGTCGATACCAACAATCAATATGTACAGCTAAATAAATATTTTTCTCTTAATTTTATTTTTTTTATTTCATGCTTAAATTTGCATACACTTAAAGTATGTATCCTTTATATCTGAGTTAATATTCCTCTGATACAAGTATAATAACTAACATCCCTTTAGCAGGAGTGTAACTGGCATCCTTATGGAGGGTGCAATAATATTTGATCCCCCTAGCTAGAGAATGTTGTTTGTATTTATTAATCTCTCTGACGGGAGAATAGTATTTGATTCTTCTGACGGGAAAATAATATTTGATTTCTCTGACGGGAGAATACTATATGTATCAATCATTCCTCTGACGGAAGGATAATAACTGATCCCTCTAGCAGGAGAATACTATCAGTTATATAATGCACAATCCCAAAGGTAAAATCACTTGATATACGTCCCAAAAGGTTAAAGTATACCAAGTATTATCACAAAGACACCATAATTTATGATTTCATATATTCATAGATGAGTATAGTCAGACCTATTTATCAAGCTGTACTCGTACTCTTTTTTATTATCTCTTATGAAATTCCATCTCATTATTGTTTATCGCCAGATCTATTTTTGCCACTTGTTTTCTGTAACTCTTATGTCATTACTTGCTTAAGGTGCTAACATATATCAATCTATCATGAGTCTATACTAAATCTATATAAATATATTAAACTATGCTTCAATAAAGTTTAACTATAATCATTTGCAAACCTGATAAATTTATACTAGCTCTCCTCTTTTGATATAATCGTCTGAATCTGTTAGAAGGTGTCTAATAGATTTATAATATATAACTAATATTTTAAATTAATAATAAAGGACTATATATTATTATTGAGGTCCTTTTAAAATACTCATAAAATTCGGCTTTTAGATATTACCTTTTGTAACAAAAAAAAAAAAAAAAAAAGGAAAAAAAAACACATCTGAACAGCCCTCATGGCTCACAATGGACAACCACAAAACAGTCAACTCAAATATCCCATTTGGACCTCCACTTTACTCCTTCCTCTGTAGAACAACTATATCTTAGACATCAACTGTATATCATTTAAAGAAATTGTAAGTCATTTGGAAAGAAAACTAATAATTGATAAGTTCAAAGGCTTTTAATGCTACTGGTTAAATACGTTCTACAATTCAAAATCATTCACTCTTTCAATTAGATTCTTTTTGACTAATATAAATTATTAACAATATTACTTCACCTTTCACCATAACATTAAATGCATAACACATAATTTTTATACATATAATAAGGAGATACTTGAAAATTATGAATACACATAAACTGACTTCTTTATCAATTAATATTTTCTTCTTGTAATTTAGTTACTTAACATCATCTCAAGAGAAACAAATAATAACAAAATAAATCCTCAACTTTATTTAATTATAAATTCCAATTATCATTCAAAGAATGTTCCTTAAAAACCTCATCAAACAATAATTCCATAATAATCCAAAACTTTAAGTTATAAATATATGTACATGCCCATAACAAACATAAATTATGTAAATTTATCAAATTAAAACTTTTCATTTTAAAACTAATATTACTACCAAATTATATTTATTTGATAAAATTTGATGAGGTAATTGAAAAAAAAAGTCATCAAACTTTAGAGGTGGTTTCAATATGGTCATTAATTTTTTTTTTTTTTATTGTAGATGAATACCTAAAATATCATTTTCTTTTACCGACAGGTCATCTGTTGGAATTCTTGATGGAAATTTGATGTGGACTGTCATATCATTACCTCCCATTGACTAAGTATGTCACGTAGAAGTCACGTCAGTTAAATCTTAGTGACTATATTGAAAAGAATATCAAAATTTAGTGATTATATTGAAAAAATACCTAAATTTAGTTATTTTTATGTCATTTATATTTTTTACTTTTACATTCTTTTAATTATTTTTTTTCATTTCAAAATATTCTTTTATTTTTTATAAAAATATTTTTTAATTATTTTCACTAATATTTTTTTAGTTATTTTTATTTTTTATCAAATTATTATTTAATTCTTTTAAATGAAAATACTTTTCTAATTTAAATTTTATTTAATTTTTATAAATTCAAACAATAAATTTTTCCTAAAATTCAATCTATAAATCCAAAACCATTAGTTATTAAAAAATATAATTATTTAATTATTATTAATATATATATATATATATATATATATATATATATATATATTAATTATAAATTACATATATATAAGCTCATGACTTGAATTTGGAGTCTAATTATGTTTCAACTTGATGATAAATCACCAAGCCATTTGAGTTTTATTGTCATTTTTATTCTTTGACTAATATATATTTATTATTTAAAATTAATTAT
>CANXYC010351251.1:0-14522 GCA_948193065.1 Aleurites moluccanus | reverse complement strand
TTTAATCATAATTTAATTTCCTCTTTCACTTATTGTTTGAAACACTTCTATGCATATGACCTAATAGGTTCCCTAATTAAATGGCAACTTAAGTCCTTAATTATTTCCTTAAATTAATTTAGGAAACTCTTAAGTGGAATTTCTATTTCCAAAATAGGAAATTTCAATAAAAGGTAATCCCTGTCCAACAAGGATTATATTAATTAAACTTCTTTGATTCATAATCAATTCTCCAATTAAACCTCTCTAACTTAAGTAGATCATGAGCAGTATCTTGCCACACATCATGACCCCCAAGTAATTAGAAATTGCTAGTGGTAAGCAAAAACCCTAACACATGGACAATATTGTGCTACTAGTCCCTTTAAGCCCCTCTACCAAGTTCGGTTTAATATATGGATATTGTGTTAACTCCACTAAGTTGGCTACACCACACTTAGCCTGAACAATAGTTCCTTGTAATCTGAGCATCATTACTAAAATGATTTCCTTAGAAACCATCTCTAAGTACTATCCACTTTGGCCAAAGATTTTCAGTAATGTGCTCATACAAGAGGCCTTAGGTAAAACCCTCCTTCTAGCAGGAGTTATGATATCCTTTGTTGACTATTTAAATATCTACGAGTGTGTCAAACTATACTCAATGCCCACCCTTTAAGCAGACTCTTTGGGAGAGCTAGGCATGCAATTAAAGTGTACCATCTTCACTCTAGATCACTCTTAAGCATCTCAAGTCTAAGGACATTTGCACATTTTCATGCAGAGATATGTTATTAACATGGTTTAGATTTCCATATGACTATCTCCTGCGATCACTCCGATGTACTTACTACTCCTAGTAAGCATCCACATGGTATACTCAAACATCCCAATGTCAGCATCTTTATGAGATCAAATAGTATACGCATGTACTAGTCTTTCCGAATCAATAATGTTCATTCTCATTGATTCTATGACTAGGGAAATTTAGGTTAAAATATAATTGCACATGATAAGCATCTCACTATCATGATCTCATCATGAATGCCTCCATGCTATGTTTATACTATGGACATTATTAAATAGTTATACAATATTACTCTAAACAATAATAAGTACTGATTAATAAATAATACCTTTTTATTAATATATTTTTAAAAATATCATTACAATGATTGTCTTTAGAGCACCTACACTAACACTTATTTTAATTTATACTTATTTATAAAAATAATTCCGGAGTCATTCTGTAACCCTGATCGACCATTTTCTCACTATTCACCTTAAACTTCCATTTATTTATAAAAATGCCATTGGTTACTTTTTCAGTGTTCCTAAATGATTTTCACTTCTTTCTTTTTACCAAAATTAGACATAAATTATGGTGATCTTTTACCCCCAGATCAACTTCAGAAATTCTTCCGTTGACCGGACTGCTAATTTCTTGGCAGTGTTCCCGACATCGCAGCTTTCCGGAAAAATAACAAGTTCACTTTCTAATCGTGTCTCTAAAATTATTTTCCATCATTTCAAGACTAATGGACCAGATACTGAGAATTAATTCATACATGATAGTTATAACTTTCTAGGGTATTAAATTCTACCCCCTACAAATAAATTCATCCTCGAATTTAAATGAAAACATACCTTAGTGCTGGAACAGGAATGAATATCTACTCCGCATCTCCTACTCGCTCTCCCGTGTGCACTCTTCCATAGATTGGTTCCTCCAAAGCACTTTTACCATTGGGATCTCCTTATTCTGTAGCTTTCTGACCTATCTATTAATGATATCTACTGGAAGCTCCTTATAAGACAGATCATCACTGAGATCCATATCCTGTACCTCCAAAATGTGCAATGGATCGGACACATACTTTCGCAGCATTGATATATGAAAAATCGAATGTACATGGCTCATACTGGGTGGAGGAGCCAATCAATAGGCCACACTACCAATCTTCTCGAATATCTCAAATGGGTCTATAAACCCCGGTGATAGCTTACCCCTCTACCCAAATCTCATCACACCCCTCATTGGTGAGACCTTAAGGAAGACATGATCATCAACTGCAAAATGTACATCCTTCCTCTTCGGATCATCATAACTCTTCTGCCTACTGAAGGCAGTCCTCATCCGCTCTCTGATCATAGGAACCTTTTCCATAGTCTCTCTGATCAATCTGGTCCCTCTAGCTACTTCTCTCCTGGCTCCACCCAACACACTGGAGATCTGCACTTCCTACCATATAGTGCTTCAAATGGAGCCATACCAATAGAAGAGTGATAACTGTTGTTGTAGGATAACTCAATCAATGGCAGATAATAATCCCAGTTACCTTTGAAATTCAGAACACATAACCTCAACATATCTTCCAACGTCTGGATCGTTCTCTCCGACTGCCCATCAGTCTGCGGATGGAAAGCAATACTAAACCGGAACTGGGTACCCATAGCCTCCTGAAATTTCTGCCAAAACCAAGATGTAAACTGTGTACCCCTGTCTGATATAATCATCAAAGGAACTCCATGAAGCCGCACAATCTTATCCATATACAACTGTGCGTACTGAGCTGCCGTATAACTGGTCTTAAGCTCCAGAAAATGAGCAGACTTCGTCAAACGATCAACAATCACCCAAATAGAATCATAACCCCTTAAAGTCATCGGTAGACCAACTATAAAATCCGTAGTCACCTGTTCCCATTTCCACTCTGGCAACTCTATCTCCTGAAGTAGCCCTAATGACTTCTGATGCTCGAACTTAACTTGCTGATAGGCTAAGCATTTACACACAAACTAGACTACATCTTTCTTCATCGCTGGCCACTAATAAACATCCCTCAAATCATGGTACATCTTGGTAATCCCTGGATGTACACTATATGCAGAATAGTGTGCCTCTCGCATGATCCGATCTCATAGCCCATCACAATCCGGTACACATATATGTCTCCCACATCTCAATATCCCATCCTCCACTGTGAAATCTGTCATCCTCCCATTCTTTACCTCTTCTTTTAGCTTCAGTAGATAAGGATACCTGTCCTGAGCCACTTTAATATCATCAATCAGTAGTGACTTCACTCAAAATTGGGCTATCATAGCCTGGTTTCGATCCTGGGATCCCAACTCTAACTCTACTCCCAAATCCGCCAACTCCCTCATCTCTCGGATCAATGGCCTCCTGCCAATCCCAATATAAGCAAGACTACCCATCGATTTACTGCTCAGAGCATCCGCTACTACATTGGCCTTCACTGGGTGATAGAGAATTTCACAGTCATAATCCTTAAGAAGCTCTACCCATCTGAGTTGCCTAAGATTCAGATCCTTCTGCTGAAATATATACTATTGACTCTTATGATCAGTATATATCTCGCACTTCGATCCATACAGGTAATGTCTCCAAATCTTCAAGGCAAAGATCATAGTTGCCATCTCTAAGTCATGAGTCGGATAATTTGCTTCATACTTCTTTAACTAGCGAGAAGCATAAGCAATTACCCTACCAATCTGCATCAGCACACACCCTAGGCCAATCTATGAAGCATCACAATACACTGTGAATTTCTCCTCCTTAACTGGTAATGCCAAAACTGGAGCACTGGTAAGACAATACTTCAGAGTCTGGAAGCTATGGTCACACTCATCCGTCCAGACATACTGCTCCTATTTCCTCATCAGTCTAGTAAGTGGAGCAGCAATCCGAGAGAAATCCTTCACAAACCTCCTATAATATCCAGCCATACCCAGAAAACTGCGCACCTCTGAAACACTGGTAGGCTATGGCCAATTTACAACTGCCTCGATCTTCTAAGGATCCACCTAATCTCATCCTTGCATATCACATGCCCAAGGAAGCATACCTCAGTCAATTAGAACTGACACTTAGATAATTTAGCATACAATCGATGCTCCCGAAGTGTCTGTAACATAATCCTCAGATATTCCCTGTGCTCCTCCTCACTCCTAGAATAAATAAGTATGTCATCAATGAATACGATGACAAACTTATCCAAATAAGACCTGAATACCCTATTCATCAGATCCATGAAAGTCGTCAGTGCATTGGTCAACCTGAATGGTAACACCAAAAACTCATAATATCCATAGCGGGTCTTAAAAGCAGTCTTAGGTATATCACTCTGCTTAATCTTCAACTGATGATACCCAGACTTCAGATCTATCTTCGAAAAATGGCTAGCTCCCTACAGCTGATCAAATAAATCATCTATCCGTGGCAACGGATATTTATTCTTCACTGTAACTTTGTTCAGCTATCTGTAGTCTATACACATCCTCAATGAGCCCTCTTTCTTTCTCACAAATAGTACCGGTGCACCCTAAAGAGAACTACTCGATCTGATGAATCCTCTATCCGGTAACTCCCATAACTGTATCTTCAATTCTTTCAACTCAGTTGGAGCCATTTTGTATGGTGGAATAGATATCGGGTCTGTGCCTGCATGCACCTCTATCTCAAACTCAATCTCCCTATCAGGGGGGCAATCCTAGCAACTCATCAGGAAATACATCAAGAAACTCCTGAACCACCGGTATCTAATCCAATTGTATAGAAGATCTCTGTATATCTACTACATGAGCCAAGTAGGCCAAACAGCCTTTCCCAATCATCCTCCTGGTTTGGATAGCAGAAATCAGGTTAACCCGAAACTCCCGAATATCACCCTGAAACTCAAACTTCGGCTACCCCTCAGGCTGGAATCTAACTCTCTTCTAATAATAGTCTATAACTGTCCAGTGTCTCGTCAACCAATCCATACCCAAAATCACATCCAACTCTAATACGGGCAACTCAATCAAATCAGCATGCAAAATATGATCATTAATCTCAATAATGCAATTAGGATAGTAATAATCAACATCAACACTGATAACCATAGGTGTGGAAATCATCAATGGCACATCTAATAACCTCCTCTCCTTATTCAATTTAGGTGCAAAATGTGGTGACACAAAAGAATGAGTAGCACCTGAATCGAATAAGGCATCAGCAATCTCATTCTGAACCAAGATAGCACCTGTGACAACATTGTCTGATCTTTGGGCATCCTGAGTGTTGACTGCAAATACTCTGCCCTAGCCCCTACCAGCTGGAGTCTGACTACTGCTGGGAGTCTGTCCTCCCCTGCCTCTGCTTCTAGCTGTAGCCTCTCTACCCAGATTCTGACTCGTCTAAACCACTGGCTGTGAGACTGTGATAGATGGTTGCTGATCAACCCTCAATGGACAAGTGTTAACATAATGGCCCTACTGGCCACACCTCACCAGTCCGCCTCCAACACTCCCCTCCATGTCTCCTACCATAATACCCACAAGTAAGAATGTTGGGTGCCTGTGAAACTGGCCTCGAAGAACCCTGAGAGTAAGCAGGCGCTGACTGTACCACTGGCTGTCCCCTACTCTGAAATCTCCGCCTCTGACTACCACTTGATGATCTCTGCTCAAACTGAGGCACTGGCTCAACTTGCCTAGGACCTCCTACCCTGTGATCTTGGACCACCTTTCCTCTTCTATTCCCTCTTGGCTCTCTTAGTCTTGTACTTCTCCTCCATCTGTGTGGCCTTGTCAATCACTGTAGTCAAAGAAGTAAACTCAATGGCAAGTAAGGCATTATGCAGTGCAACATGCAAACCCCTTTGAAACCTACTAATCAGATCTGCCTCCGTCGGTATAATATGAGTAATATACCTACTCAACCGAATAAACTCCTCTGCATACTCCTCTACAGATCTATCCCTCTGCTCAAGCTGCTCAAATCTGATTAAGTTACGGGTCCTTACCCCCTCTGTAATGAACTCGTCCCCTGAAATCAGGTAAGTTTAGCTTCAGAAAGCAAAACATAGATACTCCTCCCTCCTCAATCTCTCTCCGATCTCCCTGTACAACTAGCTCCTTCTGAGCCCCCACTGGCTGCACAGGAGCCGGTGCTATAGGAACTACCTCAGGTACTACTGGTGGAGGCACTACTACTGGGGCAGGTGGTGGAGGTACCTATTGTCTCTCCCTTCTCAAATCAGCTAACTCCCTGCATAACTCCATCATCCCCCTCATCATCTTCACTCTCCAGGGGTCGTCATCCCTCTCTGTATCCTCTGTAGTTCATCAGGAGCTGGACGCCCCCTTTGAAACAGTAAACTCCCTCACTAGTGACTCATTGGAGGCTACCTCTGCCTCCCTGGTATCTCTGTCTCTGTCATCAGACATTTTTGCAATCTATCGAAAAAATGATAACAGTCTCGGAAAATGACAGAAATGCAAAATAATAACATATAACAGACGATAACAACAAAGGACGACAAAGGAAATCCTATGCTCCATGGTATACTTAATTCTACCTCATTTTGTGCTTAGTCACTATTACTCTGTAATACAGTCACTATACATCTGTAACCTCAATTCACAGTCTGTAAACCTAGTGCTCTAATACCACCTCTGTCATGATCCGGTTTCTCGGACTGCAACATTCCTAGGGCATGGGAGATGCCAATGGCGACCGGCACCTGTAGAACTCAGTATCACATGCATCAACTATAAACCTCAATATATTATTCATTTTAATTAGTTACCATTCATTCTATTATTCTGTCATCCATTCTGTAATCATTCTACAATTGGATGTGATCATCACAATATCATATCATGCATCATCATATAACATCATCAATATAATAATATCATCATCATATACATGTTCATCTCCTAGCTAACCCATACATACCTATGGAGCAGCTAGATAATGAACACCAAAAAAATATAATACATAATAGAATATATACATCAGAAACTATAGCAGAAATCCACAGAGAAATAGACGTCGGGATTCTGCAACCTACTCCTCTCTTGAAATGGGTAAACAAATGAAATGGTGAGTATAGATGATACTCAATGAATTTAAATGCATCATAATAAATAATAGGCATCAATAAACAATGGTATCAACCAATGAGATAACAGTATACAGTATAAATGTCAGGGCACAGTAAAGCCAAAGAATATCTTATAGGCTTGGTAAAATATGGAAAGACAAATAAAGGGATGGACTATATGAAAAGAAATCATACAATCTCCAGTAATCTATATCAGTATGGACCATGTAGGTCTCCAGTATCATATCTGTATCAATGAGCATAAGGCTGATCAAGCCCTATGGCCAGGACCATAACACCTCCTAGTTAGGGTATCAGTAATATAATGTGCACATCGCCGATAGTATTTCCCCATTACCCTATCGGATCGGTAGCTTTGTCAAACTATATCAGGGTCAATAACGAGGGATACCATAAGCAACAATGGCATCCAGATATCAGTCAATCCAATAACAATCAGTTCAGTATCAATCAGTACAGTAATCAATATAATCAATGGCAATGTCGTAAACAATGTACAATCAATGATATAGGGTTTAGCAATAAGGAAATGAAACAAAAGTTAGTTCGGTAGCGAAAAATGGAAGGTCAATTGGCATGCCAACGTCACTAGCGACAATGGCATTTAATTGGTAGGCCTATAGCATACAAACCAATAGGCTAAAGGCAAATGAACTAGGCATTTCATCGAACACTTGGTGGGCATGCAATGGAAAGCCAATAGGTTAGGTTTTGGTGCAAATTTGACTTGCCAAATTCAATCAATACAAAGTCACATTGTCAACAAAGATATAGGTATCCAAGAAACATAATTAAACAACATCAAATTAGGTCAAATTGGCTATGGAGTTCAAAGGAAAAAACAAGCAAAAATCATAGGCATGAATAGTTCAAAGTGGTTCGGCCAAGAAGTGATTTTCACAAATGGATTCCAAATAATAATTCAATCATTTAGGCATGTTAAATGATGCAATGTAAACTCACCTAAGCCTCCAAATCACTTTTGCACAAGCCAATTCCACCAATTTCTCCAAATAGCCAATATAGGTCACTTTGTAATACACCTTTGTCAAATCTCCAATTCTACATCAATTAATCTATCAATTAGTTATCCATTCACATCTAATTAGCTAATTCTAATATCAATTAACCAATACAAACACTAAATCATAAACTCATTTCCTACAACTTTAAAATAGCCAACCAAATTAGGGATTTCATTAAATTTGCATCAATTGATGCAATTAATCATCAAACCCATTAAATTCAACCTAAATAACATCTAAATAATCAATCAAACCTAACAAAACAATTCCTTACCTCAAGTGCACTAGTTGGACGAATATTTCAAGCTCTCCCCCTTTGATTTTCTTTGCTCCTTTCTACAAATTGAAAATGAAAATGGATTAAGCTAGATGAGAACTTAACTTTTCTATCAAATTCCTAAGGACTTAGTGAAGAAATGAAGAAGAAAGATGAAGAAGAAGATCAAATAGTGGTTTGGCCACCATAAGAAGAAATGAAGAAGATGAAGAACAAAATGGTTAAGGCAAAATTAAATAGAAAAATCAATATGCACAATTACAATTAAATCTCCGAAATCTCATCCATTACACTTTGGTCCAAAATTTTCTATAATTTATTATGTCAATTCTGTCTGGAATTAGATATCAGAGTGGGGAGTCAATAAGTTTATTTCAATTTATGATTATTTATAAAAATAATTCCGGAGTCATTCTGTAACCCCGATCGACCATTTTTCACTATTCACCTTAAACTTTCATTTATTTACCAAAATGTCATTGGTTACTTTTTCAGTGTTCCTAAATGATTTTCACTTCTTTCTTTTTACCAAAATTAAACATAAATTATGCTGATCTTTTACCCCTATATCAACTTCTGAAATTCTTTCATTGACCAGACTGTTAATTTCTTGGCAGTGTTCCTGACATCGCCGCTTTCCAGAAAAGTAACAAGTTCACTTTCTAACTGTGTCTCTAAAATTATTTTCTATCATTTCAAGACTAATAGACCACATACTGAGTATTAATTCATACATGATAGTTATAACTTTCTAGGGTATTACAGAATTTCTTCAAAACAGGCCCTAATTCCGAGAAAGTCCAAAGACAAGGGCAAATGACCAGATAAAGATTCAAACAAAAGTGAGGCCTCAAGCCAAGCCCAAAAAAATTTAAAATCTTCATCTACACAACCCATTAAATCATGGACTGACATGCTTGAGGAAGAATAAACTTCAAAGTCATACCAACTTTCTAAGAAGGTCCAAATTCAAAACTGGGTTAAACAACTCACCCAGAGTACAGAGTTGATTTTGGCCCTTCAAAAAGTCCAACAGGCCCAAATATCACAACGCTCCTATTCAAAATCCTCTTCCTCAGGAAATGACAAAGGTAAAGAAATTCTTACTATTTCAAATAATGAGATAGTTTTTCCCTCCAAAATCTCATCTCAAAATATTTCAAATCCTCCAAATGTTTCTGAGATTGTTATTTCAAAGAAAAAACAGTTTTTGAAAAACAATGAATATTTGGAGAAAATCATTTTGAGAATATTTTAACAATGGAGGATGGATTCTATATAGAATATCCCTTTAATGCAGTAGTTCAAAATTAGCCACTGCACAAACTGAGGATGATTTTTATGCTATGATTCAACAAATGCTGGATAATAAATCTTCCTCTTCAAAACCAGTATCTTTCAGCTCAAACTTTTCTTTTGAGCCTATTATTGACTTAGGAGATGACAATGAAGATGACTGTTTTGGTATTCTAACACCAATTAAAAGGTAGATTTTCAAAAATTCAATGTAAAGGTTTTTCTACCTCATAAAGGTAGAATCAAAAAAAAAAAGAGTAAAAGAAAAATATTTTATCTTTTAAATTTTGTATTTTGATTATCTTTGTAAAAATGATAAAAGTCATTTTTACTACCATTATCGTAAGTTTTATTTTTAATTAATTATGCCTACACTACAATAGTCAACAAGAACAAAAGATTTATAGAAAAATGCATTTATTTTTCAAAAAAAGATAGAAAAAGTTACAGTCTTCACATGTGAAGTTTGAAAAGGCAGTAACATGAGATTATTGCTTGTCCTTTCTTTCAAAAACTATATGCTTTATTATCTTTATATAAGGAAGACAGATTCTCAAAGATAGACAGAACTCAGTTAAGCAAAAAAGAAAGTTCTTGAGAAAAAACCCTCTAAGTGCTAAGAAGTTTCTCATTTCAAACCCTTGTATCAGTATTTCTGTGTAATACCCTGTAAATTCCTAGCTCACAAGCATGAATTAGTTCTCAATATATGGTTTATTAGTCTTGAAATGATGGGAAATAATTTTAGAGACACAGTTAGAAAGCAAACTTGTTACTTTTCTGAAAAACGGCGGTGTCGGGAACACTGTCGAGAAATTAGCAGTCCGGTCAACAGAAGAATTTCTGAAGTTGACCTGAGGGTAAAAGATCACCATAAAATATGTGTAATTTTAGTAAAAAGAAAGAAGTGAAAATTATTTAGGAACACTGAAAAAGTAACCAATGGCAAAATTATAAATAAATGGAAGTTTAAGAAGAATAGTGGAAATGGGTCTGTCGAAGTTATAGAATGACTATGGATCTATTTTTATAAATAAGCATAAATTAAAATAAGGTTATTAACTCCCCCCACTGAAATCTAAATCTTAACATAATTGACAGAATAAATTACAGAAAATTTTGGATCAAAATGTGAGATATGGAAGTTCGGGGATTTAGTTATAATTTTGCCATATGATTTTTCTATTTATTTCTTACTTAGCCATTTTAGCACATCTTCTTCTTCCTCCTCCTTTTTGCTATGGTCGAACCACATCTTCCATTTCTCCACCATTTTCCAACCATTTTTCTTAGAAAAAACTAAAGAAAACTTGAAAACAAACCTTCTTCTACATCTTTCCATCATTAATTTGCTAGAAAGCTTAAGGAAAACCAAGGAACTTTGGCTAGAAGAATTTGGCAATATCATCACTCTGAGGTAAAGAGTTGATTTATTTGTTTTTATTGGTTTATTTAGATATTATTTAGGTTGAATTTGATGGGTTTATAGTTAGATTGCATCAATTGATGCTAATTGATAGGAATGCCTAATTTGTCTAGCTATATTGAAGTTGTAAGAAAGGATTTGATGATTTAGTATTTGATTTTATTAATTAATGTTAGAATATGTTAATTGGATATGAATAGATGATTAATTGATGGTTTATTTGATGTAGAACACAATATTTGACAAAGATGTGCTTTGGAGCTTATTTGGTGAATTGGGTTGAAATTGGATTATTCAAAGCAATTTGAAGCATTAGGTGAGTCTTATATGCATCATTTAACATGTGTATTTCATTGGAATTGAAATTGGAAACCTACCCTAAAAACCCATCCTTGGCTGAATTGGATTTACTATTCATATACCTATATTTTGTTTGATTTTTGCCTTATTTTCCATAGCCAAATTGAGCCATTTTGATGTTGTTTATTATTGTTTCTTTGATGCCTATACCATTGTTGACAATGTAGCTTGATGTTGGTTGAATTGGGCAAGTCAACATTGCACCATAATCTAACCTATTGGCTTGCCATTGTATGCCCACCATGTGTTTGATGAAATGCCTAGTTCATTTGCCTTTGGCCAATTGTTTGCATTCCATAGGCCTACCATTTGAATGTCATTGTCGCCAGTGACGTTGACATGCCAATTGGCCTACCGTTTTCCATTGTTGTGCCAACTTTTGTTTTATGTCTTTCTTAATTGCCAAACCATTTATCATTGATTATATGATACCTATAGCATTGCCATTGATCTTATTGATAATTGAATTGACTGATATTGAACTTATTGATATGGAGGATGCCATTGTTGCATAATGGTATCCATTGATATATTGTTTCTTTCTATTGATCTTTATGTGGCTTAACAGAGCTACAATCAGACAGGGTAGTGGGGAAATATTGTCGGCGATGTGCACATTGTATTACTGATGCCCTAGCTAGGAGGGGTTCTGGTCTTGGCCATAAGACATGATCAATCTTATGCTCACTGATACTGATATGCTACTGGAGACCTATATGTTCGCATAGGGTCTATATTGTTTACTGGAGATTGTATGATTTCATACAGTCCATCCCTTTATCTGTCTTTCCATATGATACCGAGGATGTACTTCATTCTTTGGCTATACTGTGACCTATTATAGATTATGTTTATTGTTATCTGACTGATTGTACCATTGCCTCATTATTACCTAATGTTTTATTGTTGATGCATATAAATTCACTGAGTATCTTTCATACTCACCTTTTCATTGTTTAACCATTTCAGGAGAGGTAGGCTGTAGAATCCCGTCATCTGTCATCCAAAGATTTCTGCTACAGTCATTAATGTATATTTTCTGTATTTTGATATTCATAATCTAGCTGCTCCATGGGGTATGTATGGGTTGGCTAGGAAATGAACATGTATATATGATATTGATGATATATGAGTTATATGTTGATTATATGATATGATGGTTTGATCATTACAGCCAATTGTAGGAAATTACAGAATAAATTACAAAATAACAGAATATATGGTAATTAACTAAAATAGATAATATATTGTCGTTTATAGATTATGCATGTGATATTGGGTTCTACAGGTGTCGGTCGCCATTGGCATCTCCCGTGCCCTAGGACCAACGCGATCCGGAAATGGGTCGTGACAGAGGTGGTATCAGAGCTTTAGGTTGCAGACTGTGAATTTTAAGTTACAGATGAATAGTACCAAAATTACAGAGGAATAGTGATAAAGTACAAAATGGGATAGAATTTAGTATACCATGGAGCATAGGATTTCCTTTGACGTCTTTTGTTGTTATTGTCTGTTATATGTTATTATTCTGCGTTTCTCTCATTTTCTGAGACTGTTTCCATTTTCTCGATAGATTACAGAGATGTCTAACGATAGAGAAAGAGATACCAGTGAGGAAGAGGTAGCCTCCAATGAGTCACTGGTTAGGGAAATTGCAGTATCAAAGGGTCCATCTAGATCCTAACAGACTACAGAGGATACAGAGAGGGGCGATGACCCCTGGAGAGTGGAGATGATATGGGGTTTGATGGAGTTACGGAGAGAGATGACTGATTTGAGAAGGAAGCGTCAGCAGGTACCTCCACCACCCGCTCCAATAATAGTGCCTCCACTTATAGTACCCAAGACAGTTCCAGTGGTACCGGCTCCTGTACAGCCAGCAGGGGTTTAGAGGGAGCCTACTATACAGGAAGGTCAAAGAGTGATAGAGGAGGGAGGAGTATTGATGTTTAGCTTTCTGAAGCTAAACTTACCTAAGTTCAGAGGAGACAGAGGTACTGATCCTGTAGATTTCTTAGAGGAGGTGGAGAAGGTAATGAGGAGACTACCCTATTCTGAGTTGAGAGCTGTGGAGTTGGTTGGGCTGTTACTTAAGGGTATAGCATGAACTTGGTTTTCTAGGAGGATGGAGCCCAGGCTTTATGGTGAACAACCACCTTCATGAGATGAGTTTAGGTAGGGTCTTATTGATGAGTTTATTACAGAGGGAGTGAAGACCAGGAATCTTATTCATTTTGAGCAGTTAGAGCATGGAGACATATCAGTAGAGGAGTACGCGGAGGAGTTTATCAGGCTGAGTAGATATGCTACTCATATAGTACCTACAGAGGCTGATCTGATTAGTAGGTTTCGGAGGGGTCTTCTTGCTACATTACATAATGCATTGTTGGCTATAGAGTTTACTTTTTTGACTACAGTGATTGACAAGGCTACACAGATGGAGGAGAAATACAAGACTGAGAGGGCTAAGAGGGACCAGAAGAGGAAAGGGGGTCCCGGATCATAGGTTAGAAGGGGGGAGAGCAGCTCCCATCCTAGACAGATAGAGCTAGTGCCTCGGTTTGATCAGAGGTCTACAGCCAGTAGTTAGAGGAGGAGGATATAGAGTAGGGGATCACCTGTGGTTTAGTCAGCACCTGT
Source organism: Aleurites moluccanus (assembly GCA_948193065.1). Taxonomy (NCBI): domain Eukaryota; kingdom Viridiplantae; phylum Streptophyta; class Magnoliopsida; order Malpighiales; family Euphorbiaceae; genus Aleurites; species Aleurites moluccanus. Next base: position 605 of record CANXYC010351251.1, on the reverse strand, counting down.
GTATTCCCAGGGTTTTTTTAGACCAGCTGCATAGACACCCAACATTCCTACTTGTGGGTTTTGTGGTCAGAGACATGGAGGGGAGTGTTGGAGACAGACGGGTGCTTGTTTAAGGTGTAGCCAGCAGGGCCATTATGCTAACAGGTGTCCTTCGAGGGCTGATCAGCAGCCATCTGTTACAGTTTCTCAGCCAGTGGTTTAGGCTAGTCAGAATGTGGTTAGAGAGGCTTCTGACAGAGGCAGAGGTAGGGGAGGACAGGCTCCTAGTAGTAGTCAAGCTCCAGCTGGTAGGGGCCAGGGCAGAGTGTTTGCAGTCAATACCCAGAAGGCCCAGAGAGCAGACAATGTGATTACAGGTACTATCTTGATTCAGAATGAGATTGCAGATGCCTTATTCGATTATGGTGCTACTCATTCATTTGTGTCACCACATTTTGCACCTAAATTGAATAAGGAGAAGAGATTATTAGTGTAACACCTCAGCTTAGCCTGAACCAAATCCATATAGAGATCTTTGGGGGGAGATTTTTAATTTCTTTATATTGTTATGCTTATATATATTTATGCATGAAATTGGTATTTATGCATGTTATTTGAATTAGTTC
>CANXYC010351248.1:0-22775 GCA_948193065.1 Aleurites moluccanus | reverse complement strand
ATATATATATAAGTGTGTAGTGCGGATTCAGGGAGGATTTGCTAATATCCACTCCAACCCTATTATAAATAGGGTGAATTTTACTCGTCCCATTAGTATTGGATTTTGTGAGTACCCGTGGGATAGGCCAAAATGACCATTCCTATTTAGATCTCCTTCTTCTTTTTCTTCTTCTTCATATCTCTAACCTATATTTTCTTCTTTCTCTTGATTTTTTTTATTCTTTTATTTTAAATTTATTAAATATATTTTATTATCTAAAAATATGAAAATTAACTTTTTAATATTTTAAATAAAAATAAGATTTAAATTGCTCAAAATAAAGTATCATGGATTTAATTTTAGTGAAAAAGTATAAGAGGGACGTAATTGAACTTTAATCAAAGATACGTAGGTTAATTTGATCTTTTAAGTCGAAGTTGAACATAAGCACTTTAAAATAACAGTTAATGGAAGTCCAATGATTTTTAAGTAATAAATTTAAGTATTAGTCTAATGATATTAAAATGATAATAATAAATATTAGTCTTATTATTATCGTTTAAACATCATAATAAGTATTAGTTTACAATAAAATTATATTTTCAAAATTCTTTCTCATTTGATCCTAGTAAAACTATATTTTTGTATCTTATCTCCAATTAAATTCAATAATAATAAGTATTAGTTTAATTAAATTTGTTATTTATTATTATCATTTAAACGATCATAATAAGTATTAGTTTACAATAAAACTATATTTTTAAACTTCTTTCCCATTTGATCCTAGTAAAATTATATTTTTGTATCCTCAAACCAAATGAGAAAGAAAAAATATATATCTATAAAGAGATATTGAAAATTACATAAGAGTGTTTGAGATATTTAAAAATTAGATAAGAATATTTAATTTAATTTGGAGAATTAGTTATAATTATAAAAAATTTTAAAAATTAGGATTTAATTGGTAAAATTGAAAATCGATATAAATTTTAAATTTTTTGGTCATTAGGCTAAATAATATTTATTAAATGTCCTAACTTAAAAATACATGATTATTAAGAAAATATTTTTAATTTATTTTAATATTTTTTAATTTATTTATTATTTTAATTTTTATTAATTTTTTAATATTTTATATTTTTTTATTAATTTTATTTGAGTATATTATTATAATATTAAAATAAAATATAATTTAAATTAGAGAATGAAATAATTAAATTGAGATATATTAGGAATAAAATACGTTTATTGTGGGATGAAAATTAGAGCACTGTGGGTAAATGAAAGAATTGGTCACTGTCGGTAAATGAAAAAATTGGTGTGAAAAATCAGAAAGGTGGGTTTGTTTCCCTTCGAGGAGAGGAGAGGAGAGGAGAGGAAAGACCCTTTTCCCCTTTCTCCTTGCACTTGATTGGATCTGACTTCCAAAAAATTTCTCTAATTTCTGTTTACATGCGCTATACACAAACACAATTCAATCATCTTCTTCACTACAACCACGATTTCATGATCCGCTCCCCAATTTTCTCCTTCCTGGTAACCCTACTTTCTTCCTCTTCTTCCACATTTACTTGGGTTTCTCTTGAACGTCACAAAGATTTTTTTTTTTCTCACCTGGGTTTTGTTTATTGATGGGATTTTTGTTATCTTTATCCAGTAAAGTGCTTGGTTTTGAGTTTGAATTGTCTGTGCCCATTGAGATCGTGTTGCCCCCTTTTTTAACTCATTGTTGCCATCACATTTAGGATGTTGTTGGGAATGTAATTCTAGTTTTGTAAAGTCTTTTCTGTATTGGGTTTTTGTTATTATTGGTTTTTCTTTTTTATGAGATCTAAGTGACATAACATGTTTGTATTTTTCTTATTAATGGGTTCAATTTTATGTGCAGGTTCATCAAATGTGATTGACTGCATTATTTTTTATGTATACTAGACTACGCTGTTACTGTTGATGTAAATGCAATAGCTATTGGAATTCCTTTGCTTGGGAAGTTGAATCATACCTAAGCATTGTATTTGGCTGTTTAAAAACCTTGGCTTTCAAGTTTGAGGTTAAGAGGGAGAACCTAAATTCTGAAGCAACAGGATTTATAGCTTGCAATGAATCAGTCCTTTTATATAATAAATTATATCCATAAAAATGGTATTTGGTAAAATAGCAGGTATATTTTCTGCTGTAAAAAGTTATTTTCCGGTTTTGAAATCTTCAGCTGTTCCATACATGTCATCTGGATTTTCACCACATCCACCAGAAACCATTGATCATGGCTTTGGTTTTGCAAACTCTGGCCGCAAGAATAATCTGCGACTTTCTTCGTCTCTCCAAGATTTCTCATTATATCGTCGACTTGATCTCGAAGAAGGTCATCATAACATTGGAATTGATAAGAAGCCTTATTTGTTGCAGCGAGAAAATGCTGGATCAAGTTTCTCGAAGGAGAAAGCATTGCCTGGTGGAACCCCATTTATGCGGAGGAAATGGGTGCGATTGGTCATGGTTCTTTTGTGCCTGCTACTACTTGGTTTCCTAACTTATCTGATTGCTACATATCTTCTTTCTTATTGGTCTCAAGGAAATTCCAAATTTTATGTGGTTCTTGATTGTGGAAGTACTGGAACTCGAGTTTATGTATATCAGACATCAATTGATCATAGTAGAGATGGTAGTCTCCCCATTGCTCTTAAATCATTTACCGAGGGTCTTTCTAGGAAGTCAAGTGGACGTGCATATGACCGAATGGAAACTGAACCTGGGCTCCATTTGTTGGTACGTAATACATCTGGCTTAAAGGCTGCATTAAATCCGCTCGTTCGGTGGGCTGGGAAGCAAATACCTGAGCGTGCACATAAGAGTACCTCTCTTTTCCTTTATGCTACAGCTGGTGTTCGAAGGTTGCCAAGTGCTGATTCAAAATGGCTTCTGGATAGGGCATGGTCCATACTGAAGGAATCGCCTTTCTTATGCCAGAGAGCATGGGTCAGGGTTATCAGTGGAATGGATGAAGCTTACTATGGATGGATAGCCCTTAACTATCAAACAGCTGTATTGGGGAATAGTCCCAAGGAAGCAACATTTGGTGCACTTGACATGGGTGGCTCCTCATTACAGGTGACATTTGAGAGCAAGAAACACACGCATAATGAAACTGAGTTAAACCTTCGAATTGGAGCTGCTAATCATCACCTCACTGCCTATTCTCTTGCAGGTTATGGTTTAAATGATGCATTTGATAAGTCTGTTGTCCATATTTTAAGAGGGTTTCCTAGCGCAGATCTAGTAAGTGGGAACGGAGAAATTAAGCACCCATGCCTGCAATCTGGCTACAAGGAGCAATATTTCTGTTCTCAGTGTGCTTCTGATAAACACAATAGTGCAAGTCCTGTTGTGGTCGGGAAAAATTCTGGTAATGGAGTCAAGTCAGGAGTTCCCTTGCAGCTTATTGGTGCTCCGAATTGGGAAGCATGTAGTGCACTGGCCAAAGTTGCCATTAATTTTTCTGAATGGTCCAATCAAAGTACGGTAATTGATTGTGATTTGCAACCTTGTGCTGTACCTGACAGTTTTCCTCGTCCAATTGGACGGTTCTATGGCATGTCTGGTTTTTTTGTGGTTTACCGGTTTTTTAACCTGACTTCAGAAGCTGCACTTGATGATGTTTTGGAGAAGGGTCGAGAATTCTGCGAAAAGACCTGGGAAGTTGCAAAGAACAGTGTTCCTCCACAGCCTTTTATTGAACAATACTGTTTTAGGGCACCATACATAGTGTTTCTATTGAGAGAGGGTTTACACATCACAGATAACCAAATTATTATTGGTTCTGGAAGTATTACTTGGACTCTTGGGGTTGCTCTATTTGAAGCTGGGAAGGTGTTTTCACCTAGATTGAGGCTTCCTAGTTATGAAATACTCCAAATGAAGATACATCCAATAGTTCTTATTGTTATTGTGGTTGCTTCATTGATTTTACTGGTTTGCTCATTATCAAGTCTTGGCAATTGGATGCCAAGATTTTTTCGAAGATCATATCTTCTGCTTTTCAGGCATAACAGTGCATCTGCAACATCAGTACTTAGCATCCCATCGCCTTTCCGGTTCCAACGATGGAGTCCTATTAATTATGGTAAGCTCTACTGTGGTTCCTCTGATATGCACTTGATTCTGAGATGTCGATGAACTATTTGCCATGATCATAGAGGATGGGTTGGAGGGCTGGTTATAAAGAGTGAATTTCAGGTTTATATGGAGGCTAGGATGGGTGGGAAACTTTAAGCAGGAGGTTGAGGATGTAAATAAGGGGGTTGATATGCAAAACTAAGCAAGAATAAAGAGTCATGGGCTGTTTTTGGAGTTGTGAACAGTAATTATGAATAGTAAACGAGTGAAAAGTAATATGAATAGAAAATTAAAGAAAATAGTTTAAGTTTCACACCTATACTTCCTTAAAAATAACACTTAAGGTCCCATGGCATCATACCTAAGGTTGAATTGGATCATACAACTCGAAATAACATAATTACTGATTTTTTTATTTAATAATGAAACTGAATTGAAAGGATTACAACACTAAGTATTTATAGACTCAAACAACTCTTAGTACCTTACGTAAAGGACTCAAAACTAGTTTGGACTCTTAAAATAAACTAAAAAGAAATAAATTCTTCCTAAACCAGCAAAGATTCTAAAATAATAAGACACTAAAATAAATATCAATATCAAGACTCCTAAAGAAATAGGAAAGATTTTTCAGCAACTCTAAAATTACAAAACTGTTCTTAATACCTAAAGTTATGGACCAGCAGCTGCATTATATAAATATACCTATAATTATAACTTTGAAAGGGCTGAAATTATTCTATAATTTCTCCAATAAATCCCATATTAAATCTAGCCCATAATTTAAGATTGAGTCTTTGAATTTGAAGTTTCTTGCCTTCATCATTCTCCCCTTGTTGGAAAAAACTCGAACTTGAGTTTTGAAGTGCCTTATTAGCGAAAATTATGACTTGTATAATCGTCATTTTGCATCTTTGGTACCTTCAACAATAAAGTTGAACTTTTTTACCTTCTATTTTTCCAATATCTTATTGTTTTACTGCAATTTGTTTTTCCTTTTCTCCAACCATACTTTTGTCTACAAATTCCAGTCCTTCAATTTTCATATTTACTTTTCCATGCAATGCATATGTGCTATTCGTAGCAATATTAGCTTGCTGAATTGAGTCTCCAAAATACTCAATTTCTTTTTCTGGTTCTTGATATTCAACCAAAATTTGATATTTCAGCTTTTGGGATGGTGATTTTAAGCTTTCCACCTCCTTTTTGGTTGATCAATTATCAGCACAGACTTTTCTTGTTGCTGCCTTTTCTGTTCTACATCTAAAGTAGGCTGATGAAGCTTCTTGGCATGTTGTATTGCCCGATTGGATTGCTGTCCAGAAATCTTAGTTTGCAATTCTTTCTTTTGTACTTGGTTTGGGAGAGTTTTCATTACCTTTTTGCTCTCACAATTATAAACCCTGGAAACAGGAAGTTTAGGGGGGCTAATGCTTGTGAAACTTCTTTTGTTACTTGACCTTCAATTCGTGCCTCTTCAAATTTGTAGTTATATCTAGCTATTGACATGCTGCCCTTTTTGTAAAGTAGTCATCTTTTGATGCATCTTTTCAAGATAATAAGGCGACAAATACTTTCCTTGCAGCTTAGCCTTCATCTCATTTACTGATAGGTGGTTACCTCAATCTTTCCATGTTATGCTCAACACCATACCACCATAATTTAGCTAGCACACAAGCCTTACTTTATGATTTTTCTCCCATCCCATATTATACCAATCAAAGAAAGATTTAATACAATAGAGTCAGTCACAAAATAAAGCAGGATTTGACATACCTTCAAAGTTAGAAACTTCTTTCTTGCCTCTTAGAGTGATGTCACCCACTCTATTACTTGGTTGAAATTGTGTTTTATCATGCTCAGTTGTAGTATGTAAATTTTGAGTATCCATAAAATATATCATCAAATCTTGAAGTCTTGGTTCCTTAACATATATGACATGACTAGTTGCCATGAATTCATGACAAATTAGGATGAGATTTTTCAAGACCACCATACTTATGCTTTAACAATATAACTCATTTATTCGAAGCTTGTAAGCACTAATTTCAATTTGTAATTGCCGAATTTCATTCCAAAGAATATCTTTTGTCACTGAAGATTAAAGCTACAAACTCCTAGGATGACATAGGATGGGTTGGAGTGTTGATTGTAAAGATTAAATTTCAGGTTTATATGGAGGCTAGGATGGATGGGAAACTATAAGCAGGACTTTGAGGTATGAAAATAAGAGGGTTGAGATGCAAAACTAAGAAAGAATGAAAAGTTATGGACTGTTTTTGGAGTTGTGAATAGTAAACAAATGAACGATAATATGAATAGAAAATTAAAGAAAATAGTTTAAGTTTCACACCTAAACTTTCTTAGAAATTACACCATGACATCACACTACTCGAAATAATAAAATTGCTTTTTTTTTTTATTTAATAATGTGAAAGGATTACAACAGGACTTCAAAACTAGTTTGGACTCCTAAAATAAACTAAAAAAAGTAAATTCTTCTTAAACCAACAAATCCTCTCAAATAATGAGACATTAAAATAAATATAATGACTCCTAAAGAAATAGGGAAGATTTTCCATATTACAAAACTGCCTTTAATACCTAAAGTAGTGGGCCAACAACTGCATTATATATATACCTATATTTTTAACTCTAAAAGAGCTGAAATTATTTTATAATTTCTCCAATAAATCCCATATTTAATCTAGCCCATAATTCTAAACTTGAGTCCTTAAATTTGGAGTTTCTTATCTTCCTATTCACTGTCACATGATATTTGATATATGTTATATAAGCATGGTTCTCTTCTTTCTTGCTGTCTTTTACACGGCGGGGTGGGTGTGTGTGTGTTGGGGGGGGTTGGCGGTGTTGGCAAAATTATTATGCTTTTTCCATCTTCCTGTGGAGGAGTCTTCTTATAGAATAGGGGATACCCTGAATTGTCATGTAGAAAGTCCAATGTTTCAGAGCACTGTTTACAATCTTGAAAATGCTATTGAATGCATAATTTGACTATAAACCGCAACCTAGCATAAGGTAGATATTACCTTAGACACCTTGTGAAAAAACAAGAATTGAAGTCACAGGTCCTGTATTTTCATTAGTTTAGCAGGCAAATTTTATGTTTTTTTTATGTGTTATTCTATTGGAAGAATTTTTCTTTTTTTGGAATGAGAAGCAATGATAAAATGAAAACCAAAAACTAAAAAATTGCTGTCTTTGAAAAATCTAATTATTGGATTGAGACTTTCACCATATTTAGGAGTGGAATCTATTCTTTGAATTTTGATTTCAATATGTATTTTAGTAAGTACTGTCTTAGTTTTATTAGTTCTACTGGGACATAACTGGTATTATTAATTGTATTTCAATGCTCGGGAAAGATTTGGACAAATCTCATCTTTATTTTATTTATAAAGTCTCAGCAGGATTGCTACTCTGATCCAGTAGTAAGTTATGTGTTTTAATGAGTTATGCCAAGGGGGGTGGGGGTCACTTAAATTTTAAAATAGGTAAGCAATACTTGATTTAGTTCTACAATATTTTAGATAAACACATACTTGCCAGGTGACTGCCTTTTGTTTGTAGTGTTTGAGAACTTGAATGGTTTTCCAAAAACAAACACCTGTATAAGAATTAAATATGTCGCAGTAGACTGAATCAATTTCTTAGGGTTTGAGACCCTTCTGACATTTTAATTTAGCTGTAGCTTGTGTCTGTGTCTTTCTATGGCCACTTATAGACATTTTTTGAACTTTTCTTTGTATCCATCATTTGTGCAGCATGGTCAAAATCATCAAAAAAGTTGTAGGTGAAATATGTTGTATCTTTTAATGTTTATTATCATCACTTGGGCTTTTTAATTGGGGTTATTCCATCTATTACCTCCTGTCATTTGGATCTTTTTTGCCTTGTCTAATATTTGAAAGAAATTTCTAAATTGTTTTCAGGGGATGGAAGAGCCAAGATGCCGCTGAGTCCAACAATTGCAGGTAACCAACAAAGGCCATTTGGCTTGGCACATGGTCTAGACAGTAGTGACATTCAGCTTATGGAGTCTTCTTTGTACCCATCAACTAGTGGTGTATCTCATAGTTATTCCTCAAGTAGCTTAGGGCAGATGGTGGATAGTAATGGTATGGGTTCCTTCTGGTCTCCTCACAGAAGTCAGATGCGCCTTCAAAGCAGGAGATCACAATCTCGAGAAGACCTTAGTTCTTCTTTGGCTGAGGCACACATGGTGAAGGTTTAGGGAATAGACATCCTGAAGTTATAGCACGGTAACTTCTTTCTTCACTAGATTTTATTTTTCACAGAGAAAAAGGATTTGGATATCTTACTGATGAAAAAAAATATACAAAAACGAAAAACGAGAGAGAAAAAGAGAAGGGAAAAGGAGGGTTGGGTGGGTGGATTAGATAATCTTTTACCAGTGATTTTAACTTTTCCATTCTGGGAATTTTTTTGTAGCTCACAGGACTTAAGATAAAAATGCTCATTTTGTTGAAAATGTAGCGTCTTTGCATGTATTTTTTCACACATGATGTCTTCAGGAGAAACAGGAAAAAAGAGCTTAAATTTGTGGTATATACTTGGAACAAATCTTATACCTCTGGTAACAGCAACTAAAAGGGATTTGCAAATACCAGAATACATGTGCAAGGGAGGCCAAATTTATAATATTTTAACTTCCATCAGCTAACTGATCTTTATTTGATAGATATGGAAATTAATCGACATTAGTTTTTTGGGTTTTTGGGTTTCATACAATGGAAGCATCACAGGAAGCCAAAATGCAGGGGGTGACAGTTCGCCTTGTGTTTGTGTGGTGTCAATTTGTATCTATAACACAATAAGAATGAATAAGAATGAGTTTATGGTGTCAAAAATTTAAATATAAGTGTGATTTATATCAATAATATGTTTAAATTTTTAAATAAAGTAATTATTTTTATTTTTTATTATTAAGAAATATTAAATTTACTAATTTAACTCTTATAGATTTTTATTATTACATAAATATAAATTTATAAAAATGATTAAAAAGTAATATTTATATAAATATTTTAAGTGTATATCTGAATGTTTTTGAGTTGGTAAATTAATACAATAATTTTCTTGTCACAGATCGACACGTTCACTAGTTTCGTGTTGAACTTGTGTGGTGTTTGATATGACAGCCCCCTCTACAAAATGCATGTAATTTTTGTACTGTATATTATTAGTGCATTCTCGTTACATGAATCACTTAGTAGTACAGATTTATTACTATTGTAAGTGAATGAAAATTTTGTGAAATTTATATGCATTTGCCGCTAAACAAGTCTCGGTGTGTCTTCTTTATCATTGTTTTCTTTTGGTTTTTGAATTTTTACTAAAGTATCTTCTTATTAGAGTGTCATGTTCAAATCACATTGTGCACTTGCGTTGTGTGGGGGTAAAGGATGTATGATGATAATAAGAATTAACTTCAACATGTGCTATTGTGATGAGTGTGCTGATTTGACTTGTTGCTTTGGCTATTAACAGCATATATTAATAGCATACAAATGAATTTTTTAATAGAAATTAAATTAAATTTTTATATCTCCTATGTATTATATTTGTATTTTTATGTTATCCATACTAAAAAAAATAAATTATTGCCATACTAATTGCGGTATAATTCTTGCTTCTCTTACTGTTATTTTGGTGTAGAATTATAATACTAATTTTATTTTCGAATTACTTTTATTGATATATTTTTTATTATTTTTTGGTTTTTTTTAGTTTGTATTATGTTATTTTTGTGTTTATACTGTTTTGTTTTATTAATTTATTTTTATTGAAATGCTTTTTAGTATATTTTTATTATTTTTATGGTTTTTGTTATGTTATTTTTGTGTTTATATTGTTAGTAAAATTAAAGTTTTGTTTTATTGTAATTTCTGTTTATGTTTTATATTTGGTTGTTGTATATAATATTTAGTATATGTTTATTTATATTTTTTGTTTTTGATATTTTTGATGCGTTTTTTAGTAGAATTTATAAAGGGATATTAGGCGGCGTTGGATTTTGTTTGTTTATTTCTGGTATTTTTGTAAACTTTTCATTAAAATTGATTCATTATTTACATCTGAACCTGAGTTACAAACTTTACAATGCATTACTAAGCCCGTTAGGCCCAACCAATCTACTCGCAATATTGAGCCTCCATTTTGGTCCAAGCTAACACCTCATGGAAATTCTCCAATGATATTTTTTTATTTTAAAGATTATTTTTTATATAAATGAAAAATATTTTAAGTTCATTGGAGCTTTATTTTCTTATATTGATTATTTATTATAAAGAGTTTGGAGTATATAAAAGCTTTTTAGAGATGCTCTTAAACCGATAAACTTTTTAGTTAAACAATATATAATGTAAAAGTTGTCACAATTCGACCCTAAGAAGCACGTGATAAGCATTATAGAACAAAAAATTATAAGATTTACGAAATCTATGGTAAGCCTAGAATGATAAAACAACAATATCATAATTATAATTGTCACAAAATAAGAGCTATGAATCTACCAATCAAGTAGAAAATGCATTAAACATCTCATCAATGCGACTTTGGGCTATCATCCCAACATAACACATCATCTACTTAAAATTTCAGTTTAACAAAACAATATAATAACCTAAATGAGGAGGCTCAGCTACCCTCAAATTCCACACTATTATGTGCAAAATGCCTAAAAGGGTGAATTGAGCTTCTAAAAATTTTTGAGTCAATTTATAACTCTAATCTAAGGTCCTTTATAGTATAAGTCTCTGTGTGAAAAGCTTGCAAACAAAATACAATAATTCAATATCAGATCTCAAAGAATATTTAAGCACAATATTGTATAAAAAAATCAGAATAACAAACTTCAACACAAATTAGAATTAGGTTACCTAAAACAAAATGTTACATAGTTGAAATTAAATGAACAACAAATAGTTGAACTTAGATAATAATTAATTCAATCTTCAAAGTAGTTCAACTCAATATTGAAGTAATATATAAACTTATATCTAATCAAGATAATAAAAATATAGAGTAATTCATATAATAAAAAAAACAAATGACTTTGGCTTATTGAAACTGGATGTGCTGATTCATATTAAATAACCAGAATTATATGCCTTGCTGAAATTAGAAGTTCAATAGCAGTTGATATAAGAATTACTTCAATAAAATAACAAGCAATTAAAGTGAAGGAGAGAGAAAAGATAACACCAAAATTTATAGTGATTCAGCTTGTTTCCTACATCTACTCTCCAAAGATCACATCTTTCTCCACTATTGAGCTCTTTTGCAATGGGTAGAGCAATCATTCTTTTACAACTTAAATTCTAATCACCTAGAATCTAACCCAACTTTACATAGGTACTTGTCAATCAATAACCCAAGAAAAGTATCCCCTCTCTCTTAACTACAAGCTTGAAATCTAGGAGCTTGCAACCTCAGAAGTTTACACGGGTACTTATGAAACCTAAAACCAAGTTTATCAAGTACTTGACAACCTTTCATAAATTCTATAGGTACTTAATAGACCTAGTGTTTATCCATGAAACACCGAAAGAAATAAGTGTTTTCATCCTAAACACTTCAAGTATTTTAATCAAGAATTACCAAAAGAATTATCAAGTTTACTAGGTACTTGAAAATCTCTCAAAAGATTACACAGGTTCTTGCTAGAGTTAAGACTTTTAGACCCCTAAACTCTCAAAAGATACACAACTTCTTTTTCTCACAACTTGTACTACAATCAACACCTATGTGGATAAGGGTAACCATTAATAAGAGAAACAAGATAATTGTCTGACATAATGAATGTTTATCAAACCTATAGGTATCACACAAACTTAGCTCAAAAATGATGAATAAGAGTATAAAGTAAAAGGTTTTAAGAAAATGGACAAAGGCATTTTCTAATTTTGAAACTGTTGATTTTATAGAGTTTTGAAAAAAATGACTGTTTGAAGAATGAATAATGAAGGATCAAAATAAATCATATAAATTCATTCATAAAAGTTGTATCCTTAATTTATAAAGATATAGCCGTTTGAAGAGAATCAAAAAATCAAAGTGCATATTCTAGATTTCTTTCCTTGTAAAGAAAAGATATTTTCAGCTAAAAATTTCTTTTGAATTTCTTTCTATAAATGAAATATATTTTGAAGATATTTCAAACAAAAAATATTCTGGATTAAAAAAAATATTTTTGAATAATAAAATCTCTAGAATGTATATGAAAAATTAAGGAAAATTTAGTAAAAATGGCAACTACTAATAGATAATAAAATATAGGATTAATTGCAATTTCCCCCTTATAGAATGACCCATTATATGGGCAGTAGTATTTTAGAAAGGTCACATATTCATATAATTTTGTTCAAATTTTAGAATTTGATTTCTATCTTTTGAAAAAAAAAAATATTTTGATTCTATAAGAAGAAAATTTTGGGTAGAGGCTAAGTTTTTCAAGTTTAATGAGTACTTTTACCCTTTATATTCTAAAATGAGGTATTCAATTTTTCAATCTTGAATGTCTTCACTTTAGCTTCAAAGACTTGTTTGAATATAACTTGATATTTTAAACTTTTTCAAGTCTTCAAATCTTCTAAACATAAGACTTCATCAAATGTCTTAAATTTAGTTTGCCTTCATACATTAAATCTTCAAGCTTCTTAAGAATTTCTTCATTAAATATTACGTCTTAAAGTCCTATATTATGCCTTCTAATCCTGCAACTTTAGATAAACCAATAAAGCATAATAATCTAATTTTTATGTAAGGTTTAGAAATCATAAAAAATAAACATTTCTTTGGGGCTAAAAATCTCCCCTTTTTTATGATGACAAAACCAAATGAAAATTATAACAGGACAAATATATAATCAAAGCTAAGAAGTTAGTAAATTTAGATAAGTAAAATTTGCTCCCCTGAATCTAATATTCCTTCCTGCAGAGTAAAAATAGATTATATAGGAACCATATTTACTCATATTTGTTCCCTTATATATATGCCTGTATAAAATTATATGAGATCATATAATTAATAAGCATCAATATATAACATTAATATATAATATAATTCTCTCCCTAAAATCACATATAACATTACTTAAATTATCACAATTATTCTTCCCCTTTTTGCCATCAACAAAGAGAGATTAAACAAGAACCAAATAAATTCAAAGTACTTTAAAGCATACAGAAAATATAAAAATATTCATATAAATTTAAATAGCAAAGGAGGGATAGGTGTGGCTAGGTTCAGTTGAGGTCTTTTGGTCCTTTTTTCTTTCTTTGTCTTGGTTGATAAGAACATATATGAATCAAGTCTGAATCTATCACTCCTTGTTTGCCTTTTGGGTTACTGGAATGAGCTTGCAACCATCTTTCTCTTCTTTGGAGTTAGAGTCTCAACTTTTGACTTGTCTAATTCTGAAATTGGAACCAATGATTTCTCACCTGCAAATTGGATAGGGCTAAAAGTAGATTAGGAGACTTCCAATTTTTTCTTCATCTCTTCCTCAATTTATGGTTGACAGACATTGATGTTTGATTTAACGAAAGTTCCAATTGTATTCAACTTCTTTTGTATTTATTTGATCTCTTTCTAGACATCCACAAACAACTCAACATGCATTTTGTGTGACTTCTTTAAAAATATTTTGAAGTAATCTATTATACTCTTCTCATCTTCCTCCATCTTATCAAATCTTTCATCGAGATTAAATATGGCCTCAATCACTATGGTAGAATTGATATGAATTTATGAATTAATTGCTCTTCCGATTTCTCTGATATCATCATTTTTTTCTTCATCTAATTTTTCTTTGCTAACTGATTAGATACTGCTAGTTTAGACTTTGGAATCTCATTACTTAGTTTGAGTAGGGTTGTTTCATGTAATAACCATTAATTTTTTTTTTTATGCATGTTGTTGAGATGATTGTGGATAGATTAGTATTTTAAGAATTTCAGAATCTGTATTCAGGAAGGATCTTGTGAGTCAGTTTTCATGATCTTAAAGGAATAATTTGGAAAAGTGTAAACATGAAAAATGTTCATTTATGTATTTTATAGATGGCTGTAAAAATTTCTAGGAGATTGGATAATTGTAGCTCAAGAGAAATCTAAATTAATCAGACCTGCTTGGATAGTACTTGGAGAGTGAAGTTAGGGTGAAATTTAGAAATTCACCATAAATTGTGTAGATCTCCTTTTGACCTAAATTTTGGATATGTTGGACTTCTAAGTGTCTATTTGAAGTGAGAAAAAGAATGGAGGAGTTTGAATGTCTGTAGCTTGTTTGCAAGCTAGTTTAGTGCGAGATGACGAGGAAGGTTTTTCAACTCGGTAGAAATAGGTAGTGCGAGCTGGCTCCTCGATTTCGAGGTGGACATAGGCAGACCGAGCTGGATAAGTGAGATTAGCGAAGTGAGATTTGCCAAAGTGGGATTTGGCGAAATGAGATTAGCGAAGTGGGATTTTCCGAAGTGAGATTTTCCGAAGTGAGATTTGTCGAAGTGAGATTTGTCAAAGTGGGATTTGGCGAAGTGAGATTAGCAAAGTAGGATTTGCCGAAGTGATAATTGGTGAAGTGAGCTTGGCGAAGTGGGATTGTCGAAGTGGAAATTGGCGAAGTGAGATTGGCGAAGTGGGATTGCCGAAGTGGAAATTGGTGAAATGAGATTGGCGAAGTGGGATTGCCGAAGTGGATTTTGGTGAAGTGAGATTGGCGAAGTGGGTATTTGTGAGGCAGTAGCTTATTTAAAAGAGAAGAAATAGCCTTTTTTTTTCCACGATAACCTTATCTCTTTTCTTTCTTTCCTCTTCATTTCTTCTCCTATCTCTCTCCAAACTGTTCTCTTTGTTTTCTAATGCATTAATACTTAGCATTAATGCATTAAATCATTAAATTATTACATTCAAAGGCTTTGATCATCATTTTCAAGCTCAGATCTATCAAAGACTCATTTTTTGGGAAAAAAAGATGATTTTCTCCAAACTTCATTTTCTTTTTAGATTAAGATTTTTGGTAGTTAGAATAGTTATTTATGAGTTATATAGAACCTATTATGAGCATTTAAGGCCATTAATTTTGATTAATATGGAAGATCCCGGAATTTATGAATTTTGATGAATAGTGAAGTGAATAGTAAGTATGTTTTTAATTTTTAGATCTTCTTTAAGAAATGAATTAAATTGATGTTAAGAAACAATAATAGAGACCATAAGATGGTTAAAATTATAAAGAACCATATTATGTACTATTAATTGAGGAAACCCTAATTTTGAGTATTTAGGGAATTATCATAGGAGAAGAGAACCCAAAGAAATAGAGGAGATTATTGAATGTACAAGTAATTGAGGAAAATATAAGGATAAATTGCTTTGAGGTAAGTATGAACATTGCATATGCATATTATTTCTTTGAAATAGATTGCTCAATCCTTCCTAATGTTCACATATATGATTCTCATGTTATGAAATATTATATTATTAACCTATTAAATGAAATTTCCATGATGTTCTCAAATAAATGATAATTTGTTCCATGTAATCACTTTATATGTTGTAAATGACTTGGTCATTCTTACTTGGACCAAGCTCATATGAAACCTATTTGTTAACTTGAAAGATTTCATGTTTATATGTTGATGGTCTTGTGACCAATATGATTCTTGTGAAACTCAAGCTATATGACCCATGATATGTATATGTATAGAACGCTCTTCCCAATGAGAGTAAATTCATTGGTCTATTGTGCACGCTGGGAACCTAGTTGATAGGGTTTTTATCAGCTAGAGGGGACCATGAGCTCTAGGCATATGCCTGGCCAAGCATATATTTTGCGATAAGGTAGCAAGGACTACTGATGTGCTCTATTGTGATAAGGTAGCAAGGCTACTGATGCACTCTGCAGTTCTATCATATGATTGGATAGTGCTATTCAATTGTGAGCACTTATGTTCCTGTAAGCATAACCTTATGATATTCTCATATCCATGTTCCTTTGGCTTGACCTTTACTTTTCATGTTCATATCTTACTGAGTTGAAGGCTCACTTCTCTTCTGTGGATTTTAGGTGATAGTGTAGCTCGAGAAGGAGTTAATATAGAAGACATAACTTCTTGATTTATTCCTCCAAGAAGACTCTATGTAATTATTTTGATATATATTCATTAAATTGTATTATGGTATTGTATGTATGAGGAGTATACTCTAGAGTTTCGTAGTTAGATGTCGAGGATGATATTATTTTAATGTCTAAATTGTTACAATATGGGTTGCCTTTGTTCCTTATTGATGTGGGATGTATCTTTTGATCGGTAAAGAACAAGAGGAAATCATATGATGATGAATATAAATGTATGAATGGTGATTATATGAATCATAGAAATGAGTGTTTACAATGATAACTATATATGATGTGGATATGTATTGTATATGAGATCCAGGATATGAGTGTTCTACGGGTTTATGGTAACCTTAAGCCTACCCTTACTCTAGGACCGTCGCACCATTGGAGTTGGGGTGTGACAAAGGTGGTATCAGAGCTATAGATTTATAATTCTTAAGATAGAAGATAGATAAATGTGCATGAGCCCTAGTATAAGTGTTGATTAAGATAACTATGGAGCATAGAATTCATGTCACGTCAATGTTGTGTATTCCTTTGGTATAGATTTACGTTAATCTTGTGATTTGAGTCTAAGTTTGCTTTGTTTTTCTTATCAGTATCGAGATGCCTCCACGACGTGGTAGAGGATGAGGTCGAGGTCATCCTAGATGAGATTTACCTTCTGAAGAAGGTTCTATGGGTAGAAATGGAGGAAATGAGGTTCCTCCTATGCCACCAGTAGATGTGGCTAATATGGCTCAAAAATTAGAACAGCTGCAAAGGAACTATACAATGATAGTTGAGTTCATTACTCAGTAAAGACAATAGCAGGTACCTCCAGTACAGGCTCCAGAGATTCCTGTTCCTCTAGTAGTTCCACCACCCGCTGTATGTCAAGTGGAAGAGGTATCATTCGAGAGATTTCTTAAGCTTAAGCCCTTAGAGTATAGAGGTGAGGTGGATCCTACAGATTTCCTAGAAGAAATCGAAGAGAAAGTACAGATTCTGTGGATTCCCGATAGAAGAGCTAAAGTTTGTGGGTTGTTTGATGAAAGCTGAGGCCAAGGATTGGTTCAAGAGAAGTATTTTTGGTATGCTTCGGGGAAATAAAGATCTTTCTTGGGAGAGATTCAAGGAATTGGTGCTGAATGAATTTCTTCCAGAGAGCGTGAGAGAAGCTAAATCTATAGAATTTGAGAGATTAGTTCAGACACCTGGTATGAGTGTTTCAGAGTACGCTAGGAAGTTCAGTCAGTTAAGCAAATTTCCTCCAGCTTTGTTGCCTACAGAACTGGCACAATTTCAGAGGTTTCGCAAAGGATTAGTGGCTCCACTATTTAAACTCCTAGCTGCTCTTGAGTTTGACTCTTACTCTAAGCTGGTGGATAAGGTTAGGGTAATTGAAAATAAAGAGATGGAAACTAGATATGAAAGAGCTGAGAAGAAGAAAATTAAAATAGGCAGTTCTTCTTAACAAGAAAGTGGAATGAAAAGTATGGGAGTGACTCATCAGTCAGCTTCTAGGAGTGGGTATAGAGGACCTTCAGAGAGACCACAACAGAGTCGGACTACCCTTGGACCCACTTCATGGTTCAGCTAGCTTTGCACCATCCAGGACTCCTAGACCTTTGTGTTCTACATGTGGTAAATTTCATAATGGCCATTGTCATTATGAGATAGGAGCATGCTTTAGGTGTGGACAATAAGGTCATTTGCTCAAATTCTCCACAACCATCCTTTGGAGATAGACATCAGGCTTCTCAGACCACAGTTCAGATGAATAGGGAGAGGAGTGTTAGTCAGCAGCCAGGTGCATACCGAGGCATTTTGGGTAGGACTTTAGAGGCTGGAAGAGGGTCAGGTCAACATATGGCTCAGGCTTCGGGGTTAATTCTCATAGGTAGAGGCAGAGGCAGAGTTTTTGCTCTAGCACAGCATGAGGCCCAAGCATCTAACACGGTTGTTACAGGTATTCTTCCGATCCAAGCTTTAAATGCTAGAGTGTTGTTTGTTTCAGGAGCTACGCATTCATTTGTGTCATCATGTTTTTCTAAAAAATTGCATATACCCTGTGAGTTGCTTGAAACTGTGTTGATTGTTTCTACTCCTTTAGAGAAAGAGATTGAAGTTCAAAATTTTTATCCCTCATGTATGGTTAGCATAGGTGACAAGAACTTGAATGTAGATTTGATTGAATAGCATGTGTTGGAATTTGATGTGATTTCGAGCATAGACTAGTTGTCCAAGCACTATGCTACTATAGATTGCAATGGGAAGAAGTTAGTTTTCAAGAGTTCTTACTGGTGGAGTGGAATGAAAAGAGATGTCGCAGAATATGTAGCTAAATGTCTAACTTGTCGACAAGTTAAGTTCAAGCATCAGAAACGTTCATGATTACTTCAACAGCTGCCATTACCATAATGGAAATTGGAGAGAGTGACTATGGATTTTATGGTTGGATTGCCAAGGACTTCAAAAGGCCATGATTCAATATGGATTATTATTGATAGATTAACCAAGTCAGCTCACTTCTTATCAGTCAAGACGACTTATACGGCTTCTCAATATGCACAGATTTATGTAGATGAGATTATCAAACTTCATGGATTTCCAGTTTCGATCATCTTAGATAGAGGTACTCAATTTACCTCGAGATTTTAGTAGAAATTACAAGAGTACTTGGATACACAGCTTGATTTCAGTACAACATTTCATTCGCAAACAGATGGGCAATCAGAGAGGACCATCCAAACTCTAGAATACATGCTGAGGATGTGCATTCTAGACTTTGTAGGAAATTGGGATGCTCATTTGCCATTGATAGAATTTTCCTACAACAACAGCTATCATTCCACGATCCAGATGTCCCCTTATGAAGCTTTGTATGGCAGGAAATGCAGATCTCCCTTGTGTTGGGATGAGGTTGGAGGAAAGTATATCGAAGGACCAGAATTGATAAGATATACATCAGAAAAGATTCCAATGATCTGAGAGAGATTAAAGACAGCTTTCAGTTGCCAAAAGAGTTATGCCAATCCAAAGAAAAAAGACCTTAAGTATTCCATTGGAGATCTAGTGTTTTTAAAGATTTCACCAATGAAAGGAGTTCTACGGTTTGGAAAGAGAGGCAAGCTGTCTCCACGTTCATCGGACCATTTGAGATTTTAGATAAGGTTAGAGAGGTTTCATATAGATTAGCCTTGCCACCAAATTTGGACAGCGTGCATCCAGTATTCCATGTGTCAATGCTTCGAAAGTATGTGGCAGATTCTTCTTATGTGTTGCAAACTCAAGCAGTAGATCTTTAGCAAGACCTGACTTATGAAGAGGTTCCTGTGGCAATTATGGATAAATTGATCAAAAAGTTAAGGAATAAAGAGATAGAAATGGTTAAGGTCTTATGGAAGAATTAAGTAATGGAAGGGTGTACTGGGAAAGTGAGCAAGCTATACGAGTTAAGTATCCCCACCTATTTCCAAATTAAGGTAAGTTCTTTAAAATTCGGGAACAAATTTATTTAAGGGGGAAAGAATGTAATACCCATTAATTTTTTTTTTATGCATGTTGTTAAGATGATTCTGGATAGATTAGTATTTTAAGAATTTCAGAATCTGTATTCAGGAAAGATCTTGTGAGTCAGTTTTCATGATCTTAAAGGAATAATTTAGAAAAGTATAAACATGAAAAATATTCCTTTATGTATTTTATAGATGGCTATAAAAATTTCTAGGAGATTGGATAATTGTAACTCAAGAGAGATCTAAATTAATCAGACTTGCTAGGATAGTACTTGGAGAGTGAAGTCAGAGTGAAATTTTTAAATTCACCATAAATTGTGTAGATCATATTTTGACCTAAATTTTGGATATGTTGAACCTTTAAGTGTCTATTTAAAGTGACAAAAAGAATGGAGGAGTTTGGATGTCTGTAACTAGTTTGCGAGCTTGTTTAGTGCGAGATGGCAAGGAAGGTTTTCCAGCTCGGCAGAAATAGGCAGTGCGAGCTGGCTCCTCGATTTAGAGGTGGATAGAGGAGGACTGAGCTGGATAAGTGAGATTAGCGAAGTAGGATTTGGCGAAGTGAGATTAGCGAAGTGGGATTTGCCAAAGTGGAATTTGGCTAAGTGGGATTTGGCGAAGTGGGATTTGGCGAAGTGGGATTTGGCGAAGTGAGATTGTCACATCCCAAACTCCAGTGGTGCGACGGTCCTAGGGTAAGGGTAGGCTTAAGGCCACCATAAACCCGTAGAACTCTCATATCCTAGATCTCATTAATATTATACATTCATATTAACTATAGATATCATAAAATAATCATTTCTATAATCCACTTAAGAATCATTCATATCTTTACCATTATCATTTCATAAATTTTCTCTTGTTCCTTACTGATCAAAATATGCATCTCACATCACTAAGGAACAAGAGTATCCAAAAGGTAACAATTCATACATCAAAATATTATCATCCTCAAATGACTAACTACGAAGCTCTAGAGTAAACTCCCAATACCTTTTGTGTCATAATACCATATAATGAATATAAAAAATCATATTTCAAAATAATTACAATGAAGGCTTATTGGAAGAATGAGTCCAGAAGCTTGATCTTCTCTACTAGCTCCCTCACGAGCTATCCTATCACCTGAAATCCACAAAAGAGGAGTGAGCCTTCAACTCAGTAAGATATGAACATGCAATAAGAAATATATATATATATAATCCAAAAGAAATATCCATTCTAAGAACATGGGTAAGAATCAGAATGTGGCTAGGCTTACAAGAAACAGAAGTGCTCACAATCGAATAGCACTATCAAATATCATGGTAGAACTACAGAGTGCATCAGTAGCCATGCTACCTATCACAACAGATCGGATCAGTAGTCCTTGCTACCTTATTTCAAACGCATGCTTGGCCAGGCATACGCCCAGAGCTCATGGTCCCCTCTAGGTGGAACACTGGTACAGTAACCCTACCAGTTAGGTTCCCAAAGTGCACGATGGACCAATGAATTTACTCTCATTGGGAAGAGCGTTCTATCCATAGGGTCATATGGTTTCATCTCACAAGAAACATATTGGTCACAAGATCATCAACATATATCATAATTTCAATCAATTTTAACAAGTAATAAGCAAGTGGGAATCATTTGAACTTGATCTAAGAAAATTGACCAAGCCACTTACAATATACATATATATATACATATACATGGTAATTTCACGAACAAATGGTAAATCTCAGTTTTAGAATATCATAAGATTTTCAATTTAAAAATCCGGTAATATAATATCAAGCATACACGAATCATATGGGTTAACATTTAGAATTTTTGGTCATATTAACTCAAAGAAGCAAATAAGAAATACAATGTTCATACTTACTCTTACACAATTTTATCTTTGAATTCCTTTCAGCAATATGGCTCACACAATTCTCCTCAATTTCCTTGATTTCCCTTTCCTAAGAAATTTTCCCAAATATTCAAAATTAGGGTGTTCCTCAATTAATTATATTCAACATGATTTCTTAATAATTAACTGTAATATCTGCCATTTTGAAGTGTATTTGTTGATTTTATAGGTTTGGAGAATTTTAAAGATTAAATAAGAAGTTTGAAAATTTCAGAAACTTTTATTTTGGATTGCAGCAGGATTCAATCTTGACCATTTCTTTCTGTTAAAGACATAATTGGATAAAGTGTAAAATATGAAAGCTGTTAATTTATGTCTTAGCTATAATTCTGTAAAATGGTTTGGTGAAATTCTGAGTATGTGATGAGTTGTATCTATTTGAGCAAGGCTGGTCTGGATGAGAATTCCTGCAGGGATGCAGTACATGTTTGGAATTTTTGGGAATGACTGAGGCAGAATTTGTTGAAGTTGTAAACATGAAAAATATTTCTGTATGTGTTGAGATGATGCCTGTAAAATTTCAGAATTTTTGGATAAGTATACCTCAATGGAGAGTGTTTTGTATCAGGACTGTTTGGTTGGATTTTGATGCAGGAGTCTGGGTGACTTTTGGAGAGTCACCACTGTCTGAGTATTGATTAGTTTGATATGAAATTTGGATATATTGTGCTTCTGTCTATTGGTTTTGAGTGGCAAGATGAATTGGTAAGTTGGGATTTTTGTAGCTCATTTGCGAGCTGGCTTAAGATGGGATGTTCAGGAAAGAGTTTAACTTAGAAGTATTTGGTTTTGGAGAGCCAGCATTATGCGGGAAGGCATTTTCGCGGACTGACAATGCGAGGTGGCATTATGGCAAAGTGGCAAGAAGCTTTTGGCGAAGAGCCAAGATGAAGAGAAGTTAGCGAGGAAGCATTGTGCGAAGAGAGATGTGCGAGGTGGCAGTTCGCGGAGAAGCGAAGAGGCGAAAACGCATCGCCGAGGTGGCATATGCGAGGATGAGTCGCGAGGAGAATTTGGCGAGGCAGCATGCGTGAGGTAGCTTATGCGAGCTGGAATGTGCGAGGCAGCATTGCCGGATCAAGATTGGCGAGCTAGCAAGTGCGAGCTGGAAATGCGAA